>BOPN01010245.1:20000-24809 GCA_017312705.2 Penaeus japonicus
ATAAACACAAACACGTCAGAACAGCAGACTGATATTGCTATGTATAAGCCTTTCAGCCGTGTCATTTCTATTTCATCAAAAAGCCTAAATATCACGATAAAGAAATGGATATATTACATTAAAACGGACAAAATACCACGAAAGTATGCCGCTCTCCTCAGCATTTACTAAAGTATGACAACACGAGGGGCATGGCCGCACGTGGTTGGTATATCCACACGAGCGAATGCGCACATAAACGGGGAAGTATATCCACGTTGGGAAGTATCTCTAAGCATTCGAGTCTATCCACACAAGGCGCGGAACCATATACTCTCGAGAGGTATGTCCAAATGTTAATGGTATATTCGTATGTTGACAATACCTACGTGGGGATATATCTAAACACGTATGGAAACACAGAGAACATGTTCGCAGCATAAACTTTACTGTTTCTATGCTGCTTTGGTGTATCCTTTATCTCTGAAATATACCCACTCAAAGCATAGTATATATTGTTTCATTATCATTTAGCAAATTACAATTCCATCGGGGAGGACGGGGGGTAGAATGAAATTTCTATAATTAGTCAAAATCACGTTGGTATTTATGTAAACATTTTGGCAATAGTTATCGCCGCTATAGTAGTCCGTCCTCACAATAAAAAGTTGGAGGTAATGATAGAGATTAGCACGACCCAGACAGCGTTCAGAGCTGAAAATTACAAAGCAAAACTAAACAAATATCGACCTGATAGTTCGTATAGCAAACTTTGCGACACAAGGTGATTGCCAGCAATAGAAGTTATCACAACGATGGTAATCACCGCTACGGCTGATATATGGGTCCCATTTTTATAGCAATGACAGTAATCGCCATAACTGTGCCATTCTGCACGTCCAAACATGATCAATACAACACTCATTTTAAAGACACAGGAAACACTGTATTGTTCTTCCGTAGCAACTGTGGTGACAGCAACAAGTGTGATTAAAACGATGGTTAACGTCACGTTTGGGAGACCTAGCTTTTGCAATTGCAGTACAACGTCTGTAACATCTGATTGTAAGAGATCTGGTCGTCCGTTACCATAAAAACACGCATTTTTGTTGCTGATCTGTTGACACTATAATGACCGTCAAAAGGTTGACACCATGACCGGGGTATACCATGGATTCTCCCATGGTTGTTGTGAAGCGTCGCGACGATTTCCTCCAAGAAGCACTCATCAGTCAGATCATCTTAACAAATGAAGTCGTTAACACCACAACCACTCTGATTAACACCTCGGCGATAATTAACTCACATGAAGCCATCAGCCTTTTCGTTGCGGAGAACAACACCGACCGCAAGCATGACGTGAACGATTATGACCGTGTTTCGTGAGCACACATTTAAAAATGTATTAAAAAAAAAAAACCGTTTTCACAACTACGAGAACACCAAGACGAGCACGAGGTCGCTGTAGTGTAAGCGAACACATGTGCTGTGATGAAGCCAAGGTCACAATACAAGGATCGGGAGATGGCGCGCCCCCGGCCCTCACTGACACAGATTCCACAGCAGCGAGGAATCGGGGCCCCGACACGTCCCCCTGGCGGATACTGAGAGAAGCATCTTGCATTAACCCTGCCTCTAACTTGCACTCCCGGCCGGGTCGCATTTATTTAAGATTATACAACTCTCTCTCTCTCTCTCTCTCTCTCTCTCTCTCTCTCTCTCTCTCTCTCTCTCTCTCTCTCTCTCTCTCTCTCTCTCTCTCTCTCTCTCTCTCTCTCTCTCTCTCTCTCTCTCTCTCTCTCTCTCTCTTCCTCTCTCCCTCTCCCTGTCAGTGTATCTCTTCCTCTCTCTCTCTCTCTCTCTCTCTCTCTCTCTCTCTCTCTCTCTCTCTCTCTCTCTCTCTCTCTCTCTCTCTCTCTCTCTCTCTCTCTCTCTCTCTCTCTCTCTCTCTCTCTCTCTCTCTCTCTCTCTCTCTCTCTCTCTCTCTCTCTCTCTCTCTCTCTCTCTCTCTCTCTCTCTCTCTCTCTTTCTTCCTATCCCTTTCTGTCTGTCTCTCTCTCTTTCTTTCTCTATTGTACACATTTTTGTTTTACACGTATGTGTGTATTTATATGTGAATATTCTCTCTCTCTCTCTCTCTTTCTCTCTCTCTCTCTCTCTCTCTCTCTCTCTCTCTCTCTCTCTCTCTCTCTCTCTCTCTCTCTCTCTCTCTCTCTCTCCCCCACCCCCTAGTGGGGGCGGAAGTGGAGATATAAGCGAGTGTTGCTTCACTGCCAGCTAGTGCGCTGCCAGCACTTGTCCGCCGTCTGGCTACCCATGAAGGAAGTTGTGAGTGCGAAACATTCCTGCATTGGTACTATCTCCAGATGGTTTCATCCACTCTGTTTGTCGGTTGGTGCTGTCATCACGCTTCTTGCGATCAGCGCTCAGCAGCTCCAACACAAAGCGATGTTTGATGGCTTAGGACTCAATGAAAATTTCCTTCCATCCTGCCATATTTAGTCGATTATTCCAATCCTGCCTTACTTTTTCTCTCTCTCTTCGTCTTCTTTTTTTCTCCCTCTCTTTCTTTTTTTTCGTTCCTCTCAGGGGTGGAATGTGGAAGACGGGCAATCACCGTATTGTCCAGGGCGACCGCGAGTTTCACCTTTCTTCGACGCTTCCCTTGGCACGCTCCCCCTTCGGTTTCTCCCTCGCCCGCTCGTCTGGCAGCTTAAAACCTGACAATGAAACACCATCAGATTTTCATGTTCCGTACAGCCTATGCAGCACGGACTCCTAAAGGATCGACCAGGACCCCCGCTCGACAAACTATTCCAAAATTCTCTCGGATTCTGAGCGATACTTTCCGCCATGGGTATGGGACCGACTCAACCCAACACAAGAACCATGTTGGGGCCACCGACCCAGCCACCGTGTGATTCATGCAGACTTGGGTTGTGATGATTCATGTAGACTTAGGGTTGTGATGATGCAGGAAAGGCGTTGGTGTTGAGGTGATATAAGCTTGGGAGTGACAGCAAAGCCGGCGCTGAGCAAAAGGAGTTGCTGTAAACAGCCTCGAACCGACATGGCACAGGGGGTTCTTGTGGTGTGAATGTACTAGGCAGTAGTGTGAATGTACTGATAATGGGTGATTAAAACCTACTATTTAATGGTTTGTAAGTGTGGTGAATCGGGTGAGGCCATTGTGCGAATGGTGATTATGGTGTTGATGGGGCGCCAGCAGTCTCTTGGTAGTTAAGATAATGAAATTTTATTGGGATGGGAATGATTGTTGTGTTGTGGGTGTTATTTATTGTGTTTTTGTGCGTCAGTGACCTGGAGTTGTTGACTTGTTAACCCTGTTGGTGGTGATGCTGATGTGCTCTTAAAGACCGGGTGGTGATGATGCTCATGAGTCAGTAACCCGAGAATGTGTATTAGTTGAGTCAGTGACCTGGAGTGATGAGGGCGATTAGTTACCGGCTTGGAAATGATATTGGTGATGAAGCAAATGGAAATGAAGAGTCAAATGACCCTGATCCTTATTAATGAGTCAATGACCCGTTCTTGGTAATAGCGATGAGCGAGGACCTAGAGATGAGTCAGTGCCGATAGCATCGATTCAGTGACTCGGGGGAGTGATGAGCGTGAGTCAGGGACCTGGGAATGATGAGGTGATGAGTCTAAGACCTGAAGGGTAATGAGGCTATATATATATATATATATATATATATATATATATATATATATATATATATATATGTATATAAACATATATATAAATATATATCATATATGTACATATATAGATAGATAGATAGATACACACACACACACACACACACACACACACATATATATATATATATATATATATATATATATATATATATATATACATATATATATATATATATATACATATATATATATATATATATACATATATATATATATATATATATATATATATATATATATATATATATATATATATATACATATGTATGTATATATATATATATATATATATATATATATATACATATATATATATATATATATATATATATATATATATATATATATATATATATATATATATATGCTGGTAAAACAAACTGTAGTCTCAGCTTCTAATATATATGTTTTGTGTATTGTGGTTTACTTGCCATTTATATATATATATATATATATATATATATATATATATATATATATATATATATATATATATATATATATATATATATATATATCTATATATAGATATATATATGTATACATATATATTTATATGTATGTATATGGATATGTATATATATATATATATATATATATATATATATATATATATATGATATAATATATGTATGTATAGATATGTATGTATATATGTGTATGTCTATACAGGAGTGTGTATGTGTGTGTGTGTATTAGCACGCTAATACAGCAAAGCATTTCCAGGCTTGGTCTGACGTCACAACAAGGCGTAGTACTACTTACACGGGCCATTGCGTCGGGCAGCTGGGTCGCACCGCGCACGAGATCCCATGAGGGTACCACTTGTGCCCGAGACTGAGGTAATCGGGTCACGGCGGCGGTAGCGAGGTGGCTCTCTGGTGGCACTCATTAGGGCCGCCTCCCTCGTCTCCCCAGGTTGGAGCTTTGTTTGGCTTGGACCGAAAAGGATGCACCCACTCATTGCTCATATATGTATGTATATATATATGTATATATAAATATATATATACATATATACATACATATGTATGTATATATACACACATATATATGTATATATATCACCCATCCCTTCTCTCTCTCTCTCTCTAAATATATATA
>BOPN01010246.1:22500-24805 GCA_017312705.2 Penaeus japonicus
GGAAAATATTGTTCATAAAGTATATAATTTTAGCCAAGAATGAAGGGCTAACAGCGCTTTGAAATGCCTTTCTTTGCATGCATAAGATTAGCGCTAATGAATACGACGGGAAGTAAAACAGGAAAGAAAAAGCAGGAGGCAAGCGAAAATATGTTAGGGAGGAGAAAGGAAGATAGATAGATACGAAGGAATATTTTCCTCACATCAAAGAAAAAAATAGGAAAATATTACATCTTCAGCATCAGACAAGAGCCTCAAATTATAATAAGGGCATAAGAAAAATATCCAAAAAATAGATACTGAATTTTAAATATCAGTTAACAATGAATAATGAGAAAACAAATTAATCATGTTTTTCACTATGTGGTCAATTTTAAACCAGTTCTTTAGTCGTGAAAAAAAGGGGGTTAATTGCCTTTGTTTTATAAAGTGAAAAGAAAAATGAGGAAAAGACGTATACAGATTTCTCTTCCGCGTTGTGTAATATGTTATGCAAATATTTTCTAAAATGACGCAACACTTTGAAGCTCGCTGAAATCAAACTAATAAGCCTGGAAAATAGTTTCAGATTAGATATATAGTTCAATAACATCAGCTTAAACGCCTGGGGGGAATTTGCATCAATTTGCATATTTGCATATACAATGCCCATACGAATTTACCAAATACATTGGTTGTTTCTATTTACTTGTGGTATCCATGTGTACATAATGATGTTCTTGCGAATTACATGGACATTGACTAAACCAACCTATTTATTGTGGGTCAATGGGATAATGGGTTGTGAATATGGAAAGATACAAATGAAAAAGAGAGAGAGAGAAAAAAAAAACAGAAGGATAGCGAGAGAGAGAGAGAGAGAGAGAGAGAGAGAGAGAGAGAGAGAGAGAGACTAAGAGGAAATAATAGAGAGAGAGTGAGTGAGTGAGAGAAAGAAGTAGGTGAAAAATGAGAGAGAGAGGAGGAAGGAAAATGACCAAGATGATAGAGAAAACATATAAAAGAAGGAAGAAACTACAACTTCACGAAAGTAAATAAAAAACGGAAAAAAGGAAATGAGAAGCAAAAATCACAGCAGAACACTGTTAATTCAAGTGAATACAGGAGTACAGTAAAGGCATCTTCTTTAATTTTCTTTAGCAATTCTGCCTCCACCTTCCCGGAAATATGATGGACGTTATGAAAGTTCTGATTAACAAGTTAATATTATATTGGGTTCATAACCTTATAATTCTCAGTGATTTTTCTACATAATATTTATAGTATTATGCAATAGTTTTTTTTCCAACATTTTCCTCAACACGTTGGAAAAAGGCAATGATTATAAGATTCTGATGTTAAGTTTGACAATAATTAGGATATAAATATCAATGATTACAACAGTAATAAGACAGTATTATAACAATGCCATTAATGACATAAGTAATAATAATAATAGTGATGGTAATAAGAACAATGAAAATACAATAAAATGATATAGTGATTAAAACAGCTATACGTGTAGTATGAATAAAAAGAAAAGAAAAAAAAAAGTAATCATCATATTGATAATAACGATAATAAAGTATAGTGACAATGATAATGTAGATGATTTTATCCATGGCCAGGATAATCAACACACACGCCCCCCCCCCCCCAAAGGAAAATGCATCTATCCTCTTTTGGTAGCCTTAAAAGTTTTTTTTTTTTACTTCCTTTTTAAGTCATTTAACTTTGTTTGTGCTGGACGACGAAATATTTGCAATAATTTTGCTTCTTAGAGGAGACGGCTAAGAAAGTGTTCGGGTTCTCTGCTCAGCTAGGTGTATCTCGATGTGTTTTAACATAAAAAAAAAAAAAAAAAAAAAAGAAAGAAAGAAAGAAAGAAAAAAAAATGGGTGAGAGGAAGGATTTTTTTTTTTTTTCAATATTGCTATTATGTTTTGTGTGCGTTTGTATCTTATTTTTCATATGTTTCAGAATATTCATTTTTATGATTATATTTTTCTTTCCGATGAGGTTGACGTTAATAGTTAATAGTAAATAGTAGTAAAGAATGAAAAGACAAGGTCACTAAGTTTTGTAATCTCGTGTTGCTTCACTACAATTTAATCATATTTTCTCAAGCGTTCCTTGGTAAAATAGGATAATTCTGGCAACACGCTGATGTTACATAAAGACTTCCCAATTCATAGGCAAGAAGGAATCCCGAAAAAAAAAGAAAATAGAGATACAGATAGATAGATAGATAGATAAATCGATCGATAGATAGATAGACAGAGAGACAGAGAGACAGAGAGACAGAGAGACAGAGAGACAGAGAGAC
>BOPN01010247.1:0-5000 GCA_017312705.2 Penaeus japonicus
TATATATAACATATATTCGCGTTTTTCTTCTTTATTAATCGATGTAACCATGAATTTCTGTATAACTATTTCCAGAATATCAACACTTCGCTTTAGGATATCAAGAGCAAACAATGAAGAGCAAAGAACTGTCTTTGTTGTTCTTATAGGATTTAAGGGAGCTTATGTCTTGAGGAAAATCAGGCTTGAAGTTCTTAATATAGGGTTAGGTAGCCTTAGTAACTGGAGACATTAATGATATGAGGTAATAAGGCTGTTTAATGTAGTAATGAAGCTAATGTTTTTTTTTTTTTTTTTTTTTTTTCGGAGCCCTACAGAAAGAGATTTTTCCTCCATGCTATACGGTTTAATGTAGTGTATATGTAAGGCTTGATATCTTGATATAGTGTATCATGATATGGTATATTATGCATGATTGTTAAAGCTATATCTCATAAGAATCTACACTCTAATAATATCCTTACTGAGACGTCGGTTGCACCTTTGGGATTCATTTGCAATAGAACTTATCAACAAGTCTGTAGTTGCTGAAGAAACGCTACATAATTTAGCTATCGACGCAGTCTTATAAAAAGTACCTCGTGTGTAGACATGGTGGTGCGTTCAACAATAAACACAAATAAATAGAAGAGCAAATGTTTTAGTACTGAAGTTATTGTTGGTCATTTTTTCTTTTAGATGAGGACTTCCATTTGCCTTCCAGGTTACATTAACTTGTCCAAGCCCAAATCATGGGCTGTAGAGTTTTCGGGAATAATGGCGGCCATCTTTAGAGTCCGCACGCTTTCCATCATCAATTATTCCTGCAGACAGAGAGTAAAGTTAAAAGTTAACGATCTATTTACGCTCCAAGAAACCAGACCGGTTGTATAGTAGCCAGTTAATGCGAAGTCAGCAGTTAGTCTTCGAAGTCCAGCTGATCGTAAACAGGTACAGAAGGTAATTAATTCCCCGTCACTTCTTATAAATAGCACAGCTCAGCCGGGTATAAAATGGAGCCTGTTTTCGCGAAGAGTTCCCGCTGTGTTTATGTTTTCTCGCACTAACCGACCACTTCGGGCGGACGATCTTCGGAAAAGTAATGAAACAGGACTATTTGCTGGAAAAAATAAATAATACGGGGAAATAGTACCATAGATGATGATATACATTTTTCAAGAAAGAAAAGAGAGAGAGAGAGAAAGAAAAAAAAAATAAAATCAAATAACCGTTTTGTAATATGATAAAATAATTTGGGAATATCTGCATAATGCCTCCCTATAACAATCTATAAAAGTATATAACTTCACTCAATCAACCTCTTGGAATGCAATGGAGCCCTTGCAACAAACAACAAGTTATATAAACTCATTAGATTTAGCATTCGATATTATTTATTAGAATAAACACGGTTCAGATATTAGTAAAAGTTGCATAATTGTTTTAGTGTAAACGTTTTATTCCCAATCACCATTTGCTCTTTTTAAAATCTAATTTTTAATCTTTTTTTTTTTTTATACTTCTTTTTTTAATTCATTATTATTATAGCATTTTTAGCATTCCTGATGCAACTTGACTTACTGCTTGTGATGAAGATTATCATCATCATCATCATCATCATCATTATTATTATTGCTGCTGTTCTTGTTATTAGTATTACTATTATCAATATCATCATTATTATCATTCTTATTCTTATTATCATTAGTATTGTCATCATCATTATTATCATTACTATCAGAGGCATTATTACTATTATCTTTATCATTATTCTCATTAATATTATTGTTCTTACTATCATTGATTTTACTATCATGGTGTTATTATTGTCATTATAATTGTTATTTTATTATCATCATCATTATTATTATTGTTATCAATATATTTGTCTCTGCTACTATTTTGTTGTTTTATTATTATCATTATTATTTCTTAATGATCATTACTATTAGCATTATCATTGTTATTATTATCTCTAGTTAATATTATCACAATTATTTTTGTTTCATCATCATTATTATTATAGTTATTGTTGTTGTTATGATCATTAGTAACAGTATTGCTATTATTATTATTATCATTATTGACATTACGATCAAAATTATCATTGTTATTATTATAGCTATTACCATTATTATCTTTATTATTGTCATTTTATAATTTTTATTGTTACCATCAACGTTTTTATTATCATTATTATCCTCATTGTTGTTATTATTATTGTCATCACCCTCATTCTCATTATCATTATTGGCATTACGATCATCATTATTGTTATTAATCTTATTAATGTATTGTTCTTATTATTATCATGATAATTTTTATCATTAATATTGTTACCAATATTGCCATTATTATGATTGTTATTACTTTTATTAACATAGGTACCATTATTGGTATCATAATCACTATCATCATCATTCTCAGAATCATCATCATAACTATAAATTTCTCAACACTTGATAGATATCCAGTGTCCTATAGTCATCAAAGGATCCCATACCCCCCTACCCCCACCCCCACAAACACACAAACAATAAAACAAAAACAAAATATATGAAGAAATTTACACGATATAATAAGCACTTTCCCATCAAGTGTAATGAAGACATTTCATAATAAATGCGATTATCAACACCAGAAGAATTGAATATGCAATCAACTCTGCTGGTTATCAAGATTGCAATGTTGTTTGTACGAAATAGTTGAATGCAAAATTAGCGAAATCATTCACTCTTTTGTATCACAATTATTAATCTAATTTAAGTGGAAGTTCAATTAAGATACAAGCACTGCAATTTGCATTAATATTGGGCGTAAAGTGATATTGTTTGGTATTTATCTTCTATAGAGCAAATAGGTATGGTTTTGTAACTTGAGTTTTATGGTATGTAATAATAAAAAAAATTAAAAAGTTTCATAATGTTTTGATTGCTGCTTCAGGGAGGCTTTTACAGCTCATAATTCAGTGTGTTTGTGAGGAAGAGAGGGAGAGAGAGAGAGAGAGAGAGAGAGAGAGAGAGAGAGAGAGAGAGAGAGAGAGAGAGAGAGAGAGAGAGAAAGAGAGAGAGAGAAAGAGTGATAGACAAACATACAGACAGACTCACACACACACACACAGAGGCAGACATAAAGACAGACAGAGAGAAAAAGAGAAACAGACAGACAGAGAGAAAAAGAAAAACAGACAGACAAACAAACAGACAGACAGACAGAAGAAAATAAAGAAAAGAAGAAGACAAGAACGCAATGACAAACCACGCTAAAAAAAAAAAAAAAAAAAAAAAAGAAATATCCTTCACTCACAGCATCATTAACAAACCGAAGTCAGTGAGTGTGATGGCAAAGCTCGGGTGTACAAGGGACGTAAAGCCTTCAACAGGGACCCTCTTGTCCGGGAGGGAGGGAGGGAGGGAGGGGGAAAAAATATATATATCCCCGACACAAAAATGGAGAAGTTACAAGCAATTGCGACATGGCACGTAACTATTTAAAGCTGTTATTGCCTCTGAAGGAATGGTTCCAGAAACCAGTTTGCGATATCGGGCAAAAACTGTTTCCCACGTGGCTGGTGGCTACTTATTGCCTATTCATAGTCTCGTGGGCTTAAGAGGGAGGGAGAGAGAGAGGGAGGGAGAAAGAAAAGGAGAGGGAGAAGGAGGGGGCGAGGAAGGGGGAGAGGGATAGAGGGAGAGGGAGAAGGACAGAGGGACAGAGGGAGGAGGAGAGGGATAGAGGGAGGAGGAGAGTGAGAAAGAAAAGGAGAGGGAGGGAGAGAGGGATAGAGGAAGGAGGAGAGGGATAGAGGGAGAGGGAGAGGGAGAGGGAGAAGGAGGGGGAGAGGGACAGAGGGAGGAGGAGAGGGAGGAGGAGAGGGATAGAGGGATAGAGGGAGAAGGAGGGGGAGAAGAAGAGGGAGGGAGATAGGGATAGAGGGAGGGAGAGAGAGAGAGAGAAAGAGAGAAATAGAGAGAAAGATAGATAGAGATAGATAGATAGAGATAGAGATAAATATATAGATAGATAGAGAGATAGATAGATAGAGAGAGAGAGAGAGAAAGATAGATAGAGATATATGGATAGATAGAGAGAGAGTGAGACGGACAGACCGACAGACAAAAGTGAAAAAAAAAAAAAAAATCTGCTTGTTGATGTGAATTCATCATGAAACAGAAATTATTCAATATAAGGACCCATTACCTTTGAGAGCATATTTAAAAGCAACAGAACAACCAGGTACACACACGCGCACACTGTAGGCCTACAAGCAGAAGCACGTACACACATAAACATGCACACACACACACACACACACAGATAGACATATTTACCCACACGCGCACATACACAAAGGCTCACACACACACACACACACGCACACACATACACACACACACACACACACACACAAACACACACACACACACGCACACACACACACACACACAAACACACACACAAACACACACACACACAAACACACACACACACAAAACACACACACACACACACATAAACACACACACACACAAACACACACACACACACACAAACCCACATCTACGAATGCAGGGAAGAGGTTCATCCACTTAGGCATCAAATTATCAAATAAAATCATAGAATTAATGTATATTCAGTAGTACTTAGAATATATATATATATATATATATATATATATATATATATATATATATATATATATATAATTATATATATATATATATATATATATATATATATATATATATATATATATATATATATATATATATATATATATATATATATATATATATATATATATATATATATATATATATATTGCTCAGGTTACTAATCAACGTTTTAGATAAGGTTAATTTCCCCTTCTGATATTCCGTCTATATCTTTCGTTCTATGTATAAGAATATCTATATATGTATATGAATGTCTATATATATGTATATATATATATGTATATAAATATTTATATATATATACATATATATAGATAAATACATATATATATATATATTTATATA
>BOPN01010247.1:10000-17500 GCA_017312705.2 Penaeus japonicus
TCCCGCCCTCTCTCCCCCCTTCCCTCCCCGCCCTCTCTCCCCCCTTCCCTCCCCTCCCCCTCCCCCCCCCCCCCCCCCCCCCCCCTCTCCCCCCTTCCCTCCCGCCCTCTCTCCCCCCTTCCCTCCCGCCCTCTCTCCCCCCTTCCCTTCCGCCCTCTCTCCCCCCTTCCCTCCCGCCCTCTCTCCCCCTTTCTCTCCCCCCTTCCCTCCCGCCCTCTCTCCCCCTTCCCTCCCGCCCCTCTCTCCCCCTTTCTCTCCCCTCTTCCCTCCCGCCCTCTCTTCCTCCTTCCCTCCCGCCCTCTCTCCCCCCTTCCCTCCCGCCCTCTCTCCCCCCTTCCCTCCCTCCCTCTCTCCCCCCTTCCCTCCCTCCCTCTCTCCCCCCTTCCCTCCCTCCCTCTCTCCCCCCTTCCCTCCCTCCCTCTCTCCCCCCTTCCCTCCCGCCCCTCTCTCTCCCCCTTTCTCTCCCTCTTCCCCTCCCGCCCTCTCTTCCTCCTTCCCTCCCGCCCTCTCTCCCCTCTTCCCTCCCGCCCTCTCTCCCCCTTCCCTCCCGCCCCCTCTCTCCCCCTTTCTCTCCCCTCTTCCCTCCCGCCCTCTCTCTTCCTCCTTGCCTCCCCGCTCTCTCTCCCCCTTCCCTCCCGCCCTCTCTCCCCCTTCCTCCCCGCCCTCTCTCTCCCCCTTCCCTCCCGCCCTCTCTACCCTCTTCCCTCCAGCCCTCTGTCCCCCATTCCCTCCCGCCCTCTCCCCCCTTCCCTCCCGCCCTCTCTACCCTCTTCCCTCCCGCTCTCTCTCCCCACTTCCCTCCCGCCCTCTCTCCCACCTTCCCTCCAGCCCTCTCCCCCCCCCCTTCCCTCCCGCCCTCTCTCCCCCCTTCCCTCCCGCCCTCTCTCCCCCCTTCCCTCCCGCCCTCTCTCCCCCCCTTCCCTCCCCGCCCTCTCTCCCCCCTTCCCTCCCCGCCCTCTCTACCCTCTTCCCTCCCCGCTCTCTCTCCCCACTTCCCTCCCCGCCCTCTCTCCCACCTTCCCTCAGCCCTCTCCCCCCCCTTCCCTCCCCGCCCTCTCCCCCCCCTTCCCTCCAGCCCTCTCTCCCCTCTTCCCTCCCGCCCTCTCTCCCCCTTCCCTCCCCGCCCTCTCTCCCCCCTTTCCCCTCCCCGCCCTCTCTCCCTCTTCCTCCCGCCCTCTCTCACCTCTTCCCTCCCGCCCTCTCTCCCCCTTCCCTCCCGCCCTCTCTCCCCCTTCCCTCCGGCTCTCTCTCCCTTCTTCCCTCCCGCCCTCTCCCCTCTTCCCTCCCGCCACTCTCTCCCCACTTCCCTCCAGGCCCTCTCTCCCCACTTCCCTCCCGCCCTCTCTCCCCTCTTCCCTCCCGCCCTCTCTCCCCACTTCCCTCAGGCCCTCTCTCCCCCTTCCCTCCCGCCCTCTCTCCCCCCTTCCCTCCAGCTCTCTCTCCCTTCTTCCCTCCCGCCCTCTCTCCCCTCTTCCCTCCCGCCCTCTCTCCCTCCTTCCCTCAGGCCCTCTCTCCCCACTTCCCTCAGGCCCTCTCTCCCCACTTCCCTCCCGCCTTCTCTCCCGCCCTCTCTCCCTCCTTCCCTCAGGCCCTCTCACCCCCCTTCCCTCCCGCCCTCTCTCCCCTCTTCCCTCCAGCCCTCTGTCCCCCATTCCCTCCCGCCCTCTCTCCCCCCTTCCCTCTAGCCCTCTCTCCCCCCTTCCCTCCCATCCTCTCTCCCTCCGTCCCTCCCCGCCCTCTCTCCCCTCTTCCCTCCCCGCCCTCTCTCCCCTCTTCCCTCCAGCCCTCTCTCCCCCCTTCCCTCCCGCCCTCTCTCCCTCCTTCCCTCCCGCCCTCTCTCCCCCCCTTCCCTCCCATCCTCTCTCCCCCCTTCTCCCCGCCCTCTCTCCCCCCTTCCCTCCCGCCCTCTCTCCCCCCTTCCCTCCCGCCCTCTCTCCCCCCTTCCCTCCCGCCCTCTCTCCCCTCTTCCCTCCCGCCCTCTCTCCCCCTTTCTCTACCTCTTCTCTCCCCCTCTTCCCTCCCCGCCCTCTCTCCCTCTTCCCTCCCGCCCCCTCTTTCCCTCCTTCCCTCCCCGCCCTCTCTCCCCCCCTTCCCTCCCATCCTCTCTCCCCCCTTCTCCCCGCCTTCTCTCCCCCCTTCCCTCCCGCCCTCTCTTCCCCCTTCCCTACCTCCCACCCTCTCTCCCCCCCCTTCCCTCCCGCCCTCTCTTCCCTCTTCCCTACCTCCCACCCTCTCTCCCCCCCCCCCCCCCCCCCCCCCCCTCTCTCCCCCCCCCCTTCCCTCCCGCCCTCTCTTCCCCTCTTCCCTCCCGCCCTCTCTTCCCCCTTCCCTCCCTCCCCCCCTCTCTCCCCCCCTTCCCTCCCGCCCTCTCTCCCCCTCTTCCCTCCGCCACTCTCTTCCCCCTTCCCTCCCTCCCCCTGCACCTCTCTCCCCCCTTCCCTCCCGCCCTCTCTTCCCCTTTCCCTACCTCCCACCCTCTCTTCCCCTTCCCTCCCTCCCACCCTCTCTCCCCCCCTTTCCTCCCGCCCTCTCTCCCCTCTTCCCTCCCGCCCTCTCTTCCCCCTTCCCTCCCTCCCCCCCTCTCTCCCCCCCTTCCCTCCCGCCCTCTCTTCCCCCTTCCCTCCCTCCCCCCCTCTCTCCCCCCCTTCCCTCCCGCCCTCTCTTCCCCTTTCCCTACCTCCCACCCTCTCTTCCCCCTTCCCTCCCTCCACCCTCTCTTCCCCTTCCCTACCTCCCACCTCTCTCCCCCCTTCCCTCCCCGCCCTCTCTTCCCCCTTCCCTCCCTCCCACCCTCTCTTCCCCTTCCCTACCTCCCACCCTCTCTCCCCCCCCTTCCCTCCCGCCCTCTCTTCCCCTCTTCCCTCCCGCCCTCTCTTCCCCCTTCCCTACCTCCCCCCTCTCCCCCCCCCCTTCCCCTCCCGCCCTCTCCCCTCTTCCTCCCGCCCTCTCTCCCCCCCCCTTCCCCTCCCTCCCCCCCTCCCTCCCCCCTTCCCTCCCGCCCTCTCTTCCCCCTTCCCTCCCGCCCTCTCTTCCCCTCTTCCCTCCCGCCCTCTCTTCCCCCTTCCCTCCCTCCCCCTTCCCTCCCCGCCCTCTCCCCCCCCCCCCTTCCCTCCCCGCCCCTCTCTTCCCCCTTCCCTCCCCTCCCCGCCCTCTCTTCCCCCTTCCCTACCTCCCCCCCCCCCTCCCCCCCCCTTCCCTCCCCCCCCCCTCTCTCCCCTCTTCTCTCCCGCCCTCTCTCCCCCCTTTCTCTCCCGCCCTCTCTACCCCCTTCCCTCTCTCCCCCCCTTCCCTCCCGCCTTCTCTCCCGCCCTCTCTTCCCCCTTCCCTACCTCCCACCCTCTCTCTCCCCCCCCTTCCCTCCCGCCCTCTCTCCTCTCTTCCCTCCCGCCCTCTCTCCCCCCTTCCCTCCCTCCCACCCTCTCTCCCCCCCCTTCCCTCCCGCCCTCTCTCCCCCCCCCTTCCCTCCCTCCCCCCCTCTCTCCCCTCTTCCCACCCGCTCTCTCTCCCCCCTTTCCCTCCCGCCCTCTCTCCCCCCTTCCCTCCCGCCCTCTCTCCCCCCTTCCCTCCCGCCCTCTCTCCCCCCTTCCCTCCCGCCCTCTCTCCCCCCCCTTCCCTCCCGCCCTCTCTCCCCCCCCCCTTCCCTCCCGCCCTCTCTCCCCCCCCTTCCCTCCCGCCCTCTATCCCCCCCCCCTTCCCTCCCGCCCTCTCTTCCCCCTTCCCTCCCCCCTTCCCTCCCTCCCCCCCTCCCCCCCCCTTCCCTCCCGCCCTCTCTCCCCCCCCCTTCCCTCCCACCCTCCCTCCCCCCCTTCCCTCCCGCCCTCTCCCCCCCCCCCCTCCTACGTTTACCCGGAGGCGAGACCAATTACCCAAGACACGACCAGTGCGACTCTGTTCGCTCGCACGCCCACTCGTAGCGAGACGCCCACTAATGCTATCTTTTTGCGGGCGTGTGGGCGTCGGGAGGGTGGGGGGGAGGGGGGTTGGGGGGGGTTGCTATTTAAGCTTGATTAGAGAGTGGAGGCTCTTAAGTTCGTATTACTTTGATTTCTCTTTTTTGGAATTAGCATTACCAAGTTATGATCACTATTATCATTATTATCATCCCCATCGTCACTTATTATCGTTATTATCATTGTCACTATATTGTTGGAAATATTGTGTCTGTTATTCTGACTACTAACAATGTTTTAATCATTACTGTAAAAAAAAAAACATAATCGCCATCACCATTTCAATTCTCGATATCTTGTTGATTACATACGATTGATGTTTTAGCATCACCATAACCCTCATCACCTTACACTATAAGCTATAAGAACCTACAGTGCCAGACATCACCATAACTTCAAACCTTTCACTATTCTTCCCCCCCCCCCATATTAACAACGCCCTAGACTACAGTGCTCGCAACACAGGGAGTATGCACCATAATACCACATCTTAACACATCCTTACACACCATAATACCACCCTAATAGTACCATCCTGCAACATCCTGCACCATTCTACGCCATTCTCTACCATCCTACACCCTGCTGTACCACCCTACACCATCCTACACCATTCTTCACCATCCTACACCCTCCTGCACTATCCTACACCCTTCTCTATCATCCTGCACCATTTTTCACCCTCCTGCACCATCCTATACCCTTCTCTATTATCCTACACCTCCCTGTACCACCCTACACTACCCTGCACCATCCTACACCCTGCCGTACCACCCAACACCATCCTGCACCATCCTACACCATTCTCTACCATCCTACACCCTTCTCTATCATCCTACACCTCCCTGTACCACCCTACACTACCCTGTACCACCCTACACTACCCTGCACCATCCTACACCCTGCCGTACCACCCTACACCACCCTACACCCTCCTACCTGCGTTGGGACGAAGTATTAAGGCTTTCTAAGAGCGGACGCGAGTGACGACGTGCGTGCGAGAGACTCCGTTTTGAATGGCTTAGCAGCCTCCGAAAACCGTTGCGTGTTCTTCGTGGCTTGGCTTGAGTTCACTCCGTCAGCTATCTCATTTCTCTGATATATGTTTTTATATATATATACATACAATTATATATACATACACACACACACACACACACACACACACACACACTCACTCACACGCACATACACACACACGTTAACACTTACCAATATTCTGAATATAATATAAAGATCACAATAACTTATAACTCTCAAGTATACTTCATTACTCCGTTTTTCCTCTTTCTTCATGTCCCTTTTTGATAATATTTTACTCTTGCTTTCCTCCCATGCCTTCCCCTAACCTTTATCTTATCATTTCAATCCTTCCTTGACCGTTTCTCTCTCTCTCTCTCCTTACTTATCCATTTGTGTCTTTGAGGATCTCATTATCTTTATCAAATTATCTACGAACGTATCGATATTATCGGTAGATTTCACAATCCATCCCTGTATCCATCTTCATTTTTATCCACGATAATATATACTAGGCTCTATGTAGTTTTTTTCCGTCTATCTCTCCTTCTAACCTGTCTTTCCCTATAACTGCTGAGTCATCAGTTATCCTTGGCTGATGATGTAATATATTCGTGACAACTCTGCAGGTTCTGCAACTGGTATATACACCTCAGAGATCTATACAGGGAATAATTCCTGAAATTGTGCATACATGCATAGATGAAACATTCCTGAGCATCATTGAGAAAAGCTATTTGTTATTATGGGGTTAATTCTATACTGAAATAAGTGCCTCAGATTATTTTAAAAATGTATCAGATATAAGAAAAACAAGAACAAGTATCCTAACATAATAGGAAAACATTCTTGTTCATGAATCGACTCTGAGGAATTTCACAGCTGAAGATCCATTTTTAAAATAATGCCAATTCATTGTGAAATTGGCAGTTTTTTTTCCACTTAGTTCTGTTTCCTCACATTCCCATTGTCATTGCCAACTGATTTTATATCGAAAGACTTTCTGGCTAGTGTGTTTAGTCATTCAAATCCGAGTCAAATTTCATGTAATTACACTAACCTTGGGACTACACAAGGACAGCAGTGAGCGGATACCATGAAGAGGTGCCAGTGAGCTTTTACAACACCATGAAATTCAAATGAAGTAGATTCCATATTCTCTAGTTAGATTTTGTTTCTATACATCGAGAAAAGCATACCGATATCCATACGGTAAATATAGAAATACAAAATGACTCTAACTTCTATTCACCAGTCTTTCCGTGGATAAAAGTAACACAAACTTGAAGATGAATGGGCGTTTTCATCAAATAGTTAACCTACTTTTTACGCCCATATGTCCTGTAATATCATATCATGCCACTATAGTCAGTTGCCAACAGTGCGGGTCAGCGCGCTTATGGCAAGAGTGTCTGGGCCTTGCAGTTGACTTGTTGGAATATTTGCGGAATATATTGAAATTCTTTGATTTCACCACGGCATAACCCTTCTTGTTTTGAATTATGATAATGATGATAATAAATTTTATTAATAGAAGCTGAAATTCCAACTTTTATTTCAAATGGATATGAATACACAGTAACGAGAGAGAGAGAGAGAGAGAGAGAGAGAGAGAGAGAGAGAGACAGACAGACAGACAGACAGACAGAGAGAGAGAGACAGAGAGAGAGAGAGAGAGAGAGAGAGAGAGAGAGAGAGAGAGAGAGAGAAGAGAGAGAGAGAGAGAGAGGGGGGGGAGGAGAGAACACAGAGAGATAGATGGAGATAGAAGGGGAGGGAGAGAAGAGAAAAGAGAGAGAGAGAGAGAGAGAGAGAGAGAGAGAGAGAGAGAGAGAGAAAGAGAGAGAGGGGGGGGGGGAGAAGAGACACAGAGAGAGTAGGAGATAGAGAGGGAAAGATAGATAGAGAGAGAGAGAGAGAGAGAGAGAGAGAGAGAGAGAGAGAGAGAGAGAGAGAGAGTTACTATTATAACTATCATTATCATTATTAACATTAGCACCAGGTGGTATCATCATCATCATCATCATCATTCACGTTATTATTTTGTTATTGATGCTGCTCTTGTTATTATCATCATCATATTAATCATTATCAATAATATCAGGATCATCCTTATTTCATTATCATCATTGTCATCATTATTATCATCATTGTCATCATTATTATTACTGCCATTATTATCAACACTGTTACTATTAAAACCATCATTATTACAGTTTTTCATAATGGAGATGATAAAGCTAAAGGTGATAATGATGATAATGATAACAATGATAACAGAAATTATCACAATATTAATGATAATGATAATAATGATAAAGATAGTGATAATAGTGTTAATGAAATTATAATGATGATAATAATGATAATAATAACAACAACAACAGTAATGATAATAATAATAATGATGATAAAGATTATAATGATAATGATAACAACAATCATAATGATAAATGTGATAACAATGATAATGATAATTACTATTATCACCATAAACTTGATCAATATAGTTATCATCGTCGTTACTATC
>BOPN01010248.1:22500-24800 GCA_017312705.2 Penaeus japonicus
TGATAGATAGATAGATATGATTGATATAGATATATATAGATAGAGGATGATAGATTGATAAAGATAGATAGATTGATTGATTGATTGATAGAGAGATAGGATTGATAATAGATAGATTGATAGTTGATAGATTGATAAAGATAGATAGATATAGATATAGAGAATATAAGTTTATATTAGATAATATATGATAATTGGATAGACTGATGGATAGATAGATAGATAGAGATAGAGAGAGATAGATAGTAGATAGGACAGGTAGTAGGCAGGTGTACAGACATTGTCAAGAATTGATAGATAAACTATAGATATATGTGTTACCTGCAAATAGATAGACTGATAGACAAATTAGAGGGGGATAAAGAGGGAAAAAAATAAGATTAATAGGCATGTGTGCTAATACAATACACAATCTCTAAAATAATTAAGACTGGGTCATGACATACATGCAAGTCATCGCACATTCACATCATATAAATTTCAAGAGACGATACAATCAACATCTGACATATTGTTGTTGCTTTTTACAAAATTTAGAAAAACTAAGAAGGAAGAAAAATATACAAAGTATTTTTGACCAGGGTTAATATGACTGCAGTTCACCAATGGGCGTTCTTTAATGTCATCATATAATCATTGGTGGGTTAGATATAATGGGGTGAGGCTGATGGAAATGGGAGCGGCAGGGAGGCAGAGAGAGAGGGAGTAGTGAGAGAGAGAGGGAGAGGGAGTGAGAGGGGGGGAGAGAGAGAGAGAGAGGGGGGGGGAGGGAGGAAGGGAGGGAGGGAGGGAGGGAGGGAGGGAAGGAGAGAGAGAGAGAGAGAGAGAGAGAGAGAGAGAGAGAGAGAGAGAGAGAGAGAGAGAGAGAGAGAAGAGAGAGAGAGAGAGAGAAAGAGAGAGAGCGAGAGAGACAGAGAAGAAACCAAAACAGACAAACACAAACACAAAGAAATACACATGATAACCTCAGTCAAGTCGGATCCTCAGATTAAACGATAAAAGCAAAATTATAATGACTTGCTAGAACGTTTTTTTCTTTTTTCTTTTTTTTTTTTTTTTTGGGGGGGTAGGTTAGGGAGAGAGAGGAGAGGGGGTTAGGGGGTGGGGAGGGGAGAGAAAAAGTGGTAGGGGGGTTAGGTAGAAGGGGGGTGTTAGAGAGAGGGGAGAGGGTTAGGGGGTGGGAAGGATGGAGAGAGATGGGGGAGGAGAAAGGTGGGGAACAGGGAGGGAGGGGGAGTAGGGAGAGGGGAGAAGGAGGAGAGGAATAAGAGGAGGGAAGGAGAGAGAGAGAGGGGAGAAGGAGGAGAGGGGAGGAGGGAGAAGGGTGAGGAGAGAGGGAGGGGAGAAGAGGGGGATAGAGAGGGAGAAAGACATGGGGAGAGAAGAGGAGAAGAAGAGAGAGAGAGAGAGAGAGAGGAGGGGGGGACAGGGAAAAAGGATGGGGAGAATATGGAGGGAAGTGGGGGGAGAGGGGAGAGGAAAAAGAAGAGGATGAAAGGAGGGGGAAAGGGATGAGGGATGGGAGATGGAGGGGGAGAGGAAAGGGGAGAAGTAGACGAGAGGGGAGAAGGAGGGGGGAAGGGTAAAGGGAAGGGAGAAGGAAGAAGAGAAGAGGAGAGGGGAGAAGGAAAGGGGAGAAGAGAGATGGAAGGGCAGAGAGAGAGATGAAGGGACTTAGGGAGAAGGAGAAGGCGACGGTAGAGGGTAAGGGAGAAGGAGGGGGAAAGGGTGGGAGGAGGGGGAGAAAGAGGGGGGTGAAACAAGAGCAAAGCGTAAAAACTTGCAACGACCCGATTGTGCGATTTCAAGGTCACACACGATGATTTTGGTGTCAGTGGAGGTGGATGTGTGTGTGTCTGAGTGCGTGTATGTGTGTGTACGTGTGTGTGTGCGTGCTTGTATGTGTGTGTTTGTGTGTGTGTGTGTGTATGTGTGTGTGTGTGTGTGTGTGTGTGTGTGTGTGTGTATGTGTGTGTGTGTGTGTGCCTCCATTGTCTGCTCTACTTAGAAAAAAAAAAAACATTCATATCAAATTAACACTTAACAAGAGACAAAAAATTAAACTTCGCAAAACCAAACTGTTATACGAATGTGAAGAGAAACACAAAAACAAGTACAATAAGGAGAATTAACCTCTCTCTCTCTCTTTCTCTCTCTCTCTTTCTCTTCCTCTCTCTCTCTCTTCCTCTCTCTCTCTCTCTCTTTCTCTCTCTATCTCTATATCTCTCTCTCTCTCTCTTTCTCTCTCTCTCTCTCTCTCTCTCTCTGTATCTCTACCTTTCTGTCTCTGAATCTCCCTC
>BOPN01010249.1:0-2500 GCA_017312705.2 Penaeus japonicus
CACACACACACACACACACACACACACACACACACACACACACACACACACACACATATATATATATATATATATATATATGTGTGTGTGTGTGTATATATATATATGTGTGTGTGTGTGTGTGTGTGTGTGTGTGTGTGTGTGTGTGTGTGTGTAGTGTCTGTATATGTATGTGTATATGCTTTGAACATCTCCTTTCTCTCTAAAAAATGATATCAGTGTTTTCCCGTCACTTTTCCGGTATAAGTTCTCTTTCCATGCTCACTTTCATAAGTTCCTACAACACATCTACACCTTCCTCTCCAAGCGCTTTCCATGCTTTCACAGGTTTCACATCGGGTCCAGTTCATTTTCCATTTTTCATCTTCTCGGAGCCATCTTCGCCTCATGTCTAGTCACTTCAGTCACTTTGCTGTCGCTTGGTTCCCCTTCCCCTTTCACAAATCTCTCATTTCTTTCATTCAATAAGTATTCAAAATAGAATATTAGAATATTATCATTCTCATCTTTGATCTGTTTTATCTGTTGTCTTTATTTCTCTTGTTTTTCCTTTTTGCGAGTTTGAAAAGCTTTCCTTGTTCATCTCTGGTATCTAATTTGGTTCTTTTTAATGTTTATCTTCTGATGTACTTCTTTGTTAGATCGTCTCTTTATTTTCCCAAATCCACATACTGCTCTCTTCCAATACTCCCTTCCCAGCTTCCAAAATCACTCTGCTCATTCTATTCCACTATGTATCTACATCTTGTATTTCACTATCTCGTTCATCACTCTAGTTTGATATTGTACTTTCAGCTCCTGATCTTTAATTTTCAACGATTAATTGACTCTTCTTTCCCGCCTTTGAGTTACTGTCACAGATAAATATATAGCCGCCAAGCGATGTTGTGCAGTTACATGGTCTCCTGGTTTAACTTTACAGTCATTGATCTCAATCCTATTTCTTCGATATAGCAAAAGGCACTCCACTCTCCACTCTTGTTAGTTATTAGATGTTCCTGTTTCTTTCTAAAGAGGGCATTTCTATTAACATATCAAAGGATAGGGCGTCAATAACTCTCTCACCATCCGCATTTCCTTCTCCAAAAGCATTCCCTCCCTGTTTGCGGCTGATGGCGTCATTGCCACGACCAATATGTCCCCTTTCTTCGCCATTTTCCCTTTCTTCTTGCAATTCTACCCAAAAATGTTCCTTTTCCTCATTTGTACAACCAGTTGTGGTGCATTTACACTGAAAATGTTAGTTGTAAACTCATCTTAACCTTATCTAGATAAGTCGGCCATTTTTTTCTGTACACCTGTTCAGTTTTTAATTCCTTTAGATGAAATTATTCCAACGCCATTTCTGCCTTTTTTTTTATTTGCTCTTCCATATACAGGATCATAATAATCTCCTAGTTCCCTTACCTTGTTTCCAGACCATCTTGTTTCCTGTACACAAATGACATCCACACTTCGGCTTTTCATAAGGTCAGCTAAAGCTCGGCCTCTTCCAGTCATGGTCCCTACATTTAACTTCCCAATTCTCAATCTTTTAACTAACGTCTTTGGCCGCGCCCGTTCATGATGTGGTAGCCCAGAATTATATCTGTTTCGCTTACAGACGACGTCTTAGCATTATCTTCCACTTGTAAAAGGCTCATTTCATAAGGTTTGCCATAATATTTATTTATTATTTCTTTTTCTTAATGTACGGATGGTCTTCCTGACTCTCGCTATAATATTCGGCCTTGGGACCGGCACTAAGTTGGGCTGGCTCCCCCCCCCCCCTCCCCAGCGACTAGGTTATATATATACATATATGTTTATATATATATATATATATATATATATATGTATATATAAATATATATGTATGTATGTATACATATACACATATATGTATGTATGTATATATAGTTTCATATATATATATATATATATATATATATATATATACATACATACATATATATACATACATACATATATATACATATACACATAAATATATATATAACTTCATATATATACATACATACATATACACATAAATGTATATGTTTTTCATTTAAATACATATATATATACATACATATACACATAAATGTATATATAATTTCATATATATACACACACACATATATATTTACATATATATGTGTGTGTGTATTTCTATGATAGAATGAATGATTGTATGTCTGGTAGGAATCTGTTATAAAGTGAAAGTTTAATTGCTGAAATTATTTACTAAAATTATCGTAAAAATACAATGCTATTGAATAAACAAAGCTGTATAGAAATTATTCCATGTGAAAGGGTGCATATTTTGATTTATCAGACTTATCGCTGTGAACTAAGATTATTTAAGCGAGCCTTTTTCAAACCATAAAGTGTTTAGTTTCTGATATAGTTTAGTGCAGAGCAGTCTCTCAGTCAGCCAATAATTTCCTGACAACAACAAAGAATAGTAAACTTCCAGTGGATGACGATTGCCTTCTAGTGTCCCGTAAAATATTGC
>BOPN01010249.1:15000-17500 GCA_017312705.2 Penaeus japonicus
GTCTTTGTCTGTCCTTATTGTTTACACAATAAGACGTGTTATATTCAGTACGTCTTGCGTCGAAGCGATGAACCGAAAGCCAAATCTGTTTGAAGAAAGCAAGTCTGACTAATGTCAGATACCGCCTTAGTCGGGGAGTGTACGTTTTCAAAAAAATTTTGCCTAATCATCTCCGAGTAGACTAATTGGGCGGTAATTCTTGAGGTCAGATAAGTCTTTTTGTGGCTTAGGGATTAGGGCCACCAAAGCAGTTTTGAAAGGTGAGGTAATATTGAGGCTAATGAAGTATTATTTTTAGGTGCGTCGCTGGCTCGTAAAACGTTGTCAGGAAGATTAATTAATACGTCGCGTCCAATCTGTGAGGAGCCTGGAGCTTTTCGAGGTGTTCTCTTAATGATTTGTTTTACCTCCTCCAGCAAAATGGGAGCACTGAGTTCGCACGTGTCGTCCAGATTACCCAGGTGGATAATCTGCTCTATTTCTGTTTTCTATCCTGTTGTTCTGGCTCCGGTGTTAATTAAATTTACGTTATCGTTTGCAAAGGGGATAGGCTGATGAGGATAGAATACAGTTTTCCAGTGATCATGAAAAATTTTAATAACATCCACGGGATCTGAATGATGATATTTTGTCCTTGAGGAGTGGTTGGAAAGGAGGGAAATTACTACCTTTTAATTGGCAGTCTTCTGCCAAAATTCCCGTGGATTGCAGACTCTCGTTTGAGTCTACTTTAGTAATCAAATTATGCCAAAAAATTTTGCGGTCATTATCAAAACTATCGATAGGCGTGGTTTCGTAGGATGAGAGGTCCCACCTCACTCGGTGCAGACTATTTAAATTATGAATGAAACGAGTCCTAAAGCAGGTCAGAAGACGCTTTGTTCTCTCAGAAGGATGAAAGGATATTCTGTCCTTGTATCGCTCCCTGGGGATGGAGCGAAGCATAACGCAGCAATCCATGAGGAAGAGATGATGCCAATGCCTATTTATTTCGAGGGAATTTTCCCCATCAAGGTTAAAATCAAAATCTTCCTCCTTCTAAAAATGATTTGAAATCTTCCCAGTTTGCTTTTTTGTACCGGAATGACGGTGTTTCTTTGTTTTTGTATAGGTGACATAAAGTTTGATAATCATGGGTATGTGGTCCGAACCGATGTTCGAGATAGGTTAGCTGTGTGAGTGGTAGGCTGAGTGCCAACCCTGTTCCCGAAAACGAGATCAGGACGTGCTGCCTCTGCTTGTATATACGGTGTGGAAGTCGGGTCCGATGTAGTGCAGTGTTTTTGTTTGGAAAATAGACAAGAGCTGTCTACCGTGTGCGTTGTTGTTTGTGTGGTGGAAGGCGTGATGTGCTGCGTTGATGTCACCGGCCAAAAGCTGAGGAGATTATTATAGCTAAATAGCTTGTTGAAATCGTAAAGAGGTAAATTTGGATGGGTCTGATGGCAGTGGCAATCATTACAGGGCCTTGTTGCGTGGTGTCTTTACAGCCATGAAGTCAGGATGAATGAATGGCGGTGAGATGAACTCGAAATGGAGGGTGGATTTAATGAGAATACAGGACCCTGTATACAAGCCGTCTTGTGATTGTCTCGATGTGTAGCCGAAGTGTTTAATAGCATGAAAATTCAATGACCGGTAGAGTTTAAAAGAACAACATCAGGACTTTCCTGTTCTAAAAACTCAATAAAAATATAGGTCTTCAAAATGACCTTACATTCGCTTGTACGATCGTCAGCATACCAATCAAAGAGAGAGTGAACGGTCTTAGGCTTCTGCCTTGTATGGCGTCTGTGGCTCCCGGAAGCAGAGCGGGAGCGAGCGCGCCCGTGGGGCGACAGCTCGGCACCCTTGCCCAGGTGGGCTACTCTGGCGAGCTCGCCAGGGTCAGGAAGTGACTCCTGAGAGTGGGAGACGCGGAAGTCTCGGGAATCGGCGGACCGGTCCCGATGCTCCCGCGTTCCCCGAGTGTTCCTGTCAGGGAGAACTGGTCCCGCCCCCTGCCAGGGGGCGGGACAACAGCACCCATGTCGTGCACGTCAGCGTGCTCGACATCGATGCTGCTGTTGGAGAGTCCGACAGGATGGTGTCGTGGACCCCGGAGGCCGGGAGCGACGGGTCTTTTCTGTCTTTTTTGGTGTGTTTGTTTAGTGGTGAGATTTGTTTGCGTTTCTGTTCAGGTGTGTTAAGGGTAGTTTTTTCATGTTTAGTTTCTCGTTGTTTACGTTGTGGGAGTGGCTGTTGTTCGTGAGAGGTAGAGGGCTGTGGCTGTGAAATGGGCGCCACTCTATCTGTGTTTGTGTTTGTTTGTGTGTGAACTTCAGGTATGTAAAGGTTCTCGTGTTCGAAGATCTCCTCGGGAATTACTATGCTCGGGAAACCGTTTTCTGTAGAGTATAGGGACGTGTTTGCGAATTTTTTGGCGTTGTATCTGGCGGCAATTAAACCACATGAGTATAGCTTGTATTTTGGGTCGGTGTTTGGAGTGGTGTTGTCCAGA
>BOPN01010250.1:10000-15000 GCA_017312705.2 Penaeus japonicus
AAATCTATTTCCATCAGGTTTTTTTTTTATTTATTTTTTTTTTTTTTTTTGTATGTGTTTGTTATGCCTTGTTATGTATTTCCAACAATTGTATTAACTCTTTTTTTTATAAAAATCCTTCTTAATTAGTTACTTTTTACGAGTTAATTGAATTTGTAATGAACCCATTTTTTATCAACTGCATATTTCAGAACAATATATAATTGACTGTCGGAATTTCTTTATGAAGTTGCACTATTGAAAAATATATTTTCTACAATCGTTACTAAGATTTTTTTTTTTCTCTCTCTCTAAATATCTATCCCTTATCCTTTCCCATTACCATCATCATCAAAATCATCACATCATTATCATCAGTCTCACAATAATCATCATTATCATCAGTCTCACAATAATCATCATTATCATCACCCTTATCTCCATCATCATCACCTGTCCGTTATCTTCCAACCATTTCTTAAAAAAAAAAAATATATATTTTCATCTGCTTCTCCCTTGAATTCTTCTCTCTCGTTTTGTCTATTTCTTTCCACTAAGAAATTTAACACCGTTTCTTCGTCGAGGATTAAGCCTTCCGCAATTTCTGTTTCCACCAGATGTTGCGTTCTCAAAGTGCGAATAACAGCTCGAAATAAATTCCATGTATACGTATTTGTGTGTTTTCGTCTAAGCGAGTGTGATCAATCTTATATTTTTCCAAAGAATGAGATTCTCGGATACCACTTCGTTTTTCTTTATTTTTTTCTATTATGATTATATTTTTTTTTCGATTATTTTTCTTTGAATTTTTCTTTTTTTTTCCCTAACTATAAATAACATATTCGATTAGACAGCGTTTTCTTATTTTTTATTTTTATTTTATCTATTTATCTTTTTTTTTTAGAATTAAAGATCTGTTTACATATTATGTTATCATAACATAAATGTCTAATTTGCTTCAGTTTCTGATTATTCTTTTTTTTTTTTTTTTTACTTAATTTTTCTTTGAATTTAGACAAGATGAATATTATTCGAAATTACAGATATTATGGAAACACTTGTACCCATAGAGAGGCAAATCCTAAAATAAACAGGAAGGGAGGTAGTTGCAGATGATAATAAGAGTAAAAGTGAATATATACATACATATATATATATATATATATATATATATATATATATATACATATATATATATATGTGTGTGTGTGTATGTGTGTGTGTGTGTGTGTGTGTGTGTGTGTGTGTGTGTGTGTGTGTGTGTATGTGTGTATGCATGTGCCGATAGATTGGTTATATTTATACGTACATTCGTTTATACATACATTCATGCATCCACACATACATTATTATTGCCATTTTGTATATGCCGTTTGATTCATGAAATCTCTGTTGCAAGTGAAACCTTTTTTATTGATACGTTTGACCACTGCTATGTTACATATATATATATATATTTATATATATATATATATATATATATATATATATATATATATATATATATATATAATAGCTGATACTACACTCGATGAGATTGATTTACTCCAATAAACATCCATTCACTAAATGTATATTTTATGAATGTTTTATTTTTGTTTTATGTTTTTACCCATAATCGTTTTTATTTAACTTATTAAAGGATCACTAATCAATTAAGTACATAGGTCTGACCTATCCTTTATTCTTAAGAGTTGAGCTGCCAATGTCACTTTCTTCAACACATCTGCACTTGTAATTATGACTACTGCATTATACCAACCAAGTTTATAAATTCAAGTAAAGCTGAGTAAAATTACGTGTTCTTCTCATATGAATAAGTTTCTCTTGTCACCAGGGATGTCACGGGCTGGCATGGGTGCACAATCATTTTCATTCCTGATTTTCTTTCTTGATTTTTGGTACAATTTATGTGATTCTCCATGTGGTGCACTTTGAAGTTTTGCTTAATATTGCTCTCTTGCCATTCCAAAAACCTTTTTTTTCTCTCTCTCTTTTTTCCTCCAGGTTAGTAAATATTTATATACCAAACTTTAATATCATATTCTGTTTTATTTCTTAGTCGTATCTCTAATAACTAAAATCAGTCTTTATCAAGTCTTATAGACTAGTCCTTCATCAAAAAAAAAAAAAAAAAAAAAAAAAAATCGCATTAACTTTATCATACTGCATAAGAGAGGCGTGAATTGCACGAAACAAAATTCAAAACTGCATGATCATTCCCCAAGGGATCATGCTTTCTAGATATTGCAGGTAATGTTGAATCATCTCTCCTTCCATTGCGAGAAATGATCCTGCTTAACGAAGCTCAACAAGAACACTGAACGAATACACCCAGATTATTTCCCAAGTTTCCCAGGAAATTACCTGGTAATGGGAGTTTTACTCGTGAGAATTAAGCCAAACTCGGAAGTCATTTCATTTTCATCTTTTGAATTAATAAAACTCCCACACACTCACATACACATTTGCATGCATACACAGACACACACACATTTACATGCACACACACACACACACGCACACATACATACATATGTATAGATAGATGAATAGATAGATATAGAAAAAATAGATTGATAGAAAGAGAAAAAGACATATAGACATATACATATATTGTGAATATGTAAACATATACGTATATATATACATACATACATACACACACACACACACACACACACACACACACACATACACACACACACACACACACAATATATATATATATATATATATATATATATATATATATATATATATATGTATATGTATATATATATATATATATATATATATATATATATATATATATATATATATATATATATATATATATATACTTATATATATATATTAATGAATATGTAAACATAAACATATATATACATACATACATACATACACACACACATACACACACACATATATATATACATATGCGTGTGTGTTAAGTCACCGAGCTCCACTTTACCACTTGGCAAGCTCACTTTCCTCGTTTTCCATAGAAGGCAATTAAGGGACATGTTCGTAATTTTTTTTCTAGAGATACCCCAACTGAACTACTGATATACAAATGTTATTGAAAATAAGACGTATTTTAAGAATTGAAAGAACTCGCAGTCTAGTGCGTTGTAAGTTTGCTTCGACATTCTATTCATAATATCTGTGTGTAATTATTATTTTTTTTCTTTTTCTTTTTTTTTTCTTTTTTTTTTGTATATTTAAATACATCGAAATACAGCACGTTTGACACATTCCACTTTGGTGTAGAAAAGCTCCCATAATTCATATGTACTGATTTTATTATCTTCTTTTTCAGGGGGGGGGGGGGGTCATGGAGCGCCGGGAAGCTGCTTTATCATCTGGCTTTCAGACCAGCGTGCTCGTCCGTCTTGGCTGGATTTTAGGCTTATATTTGGTAAAGTACTGTATTTATTTATTACTATTACTGATGACTGTGTAACCTACTTCAGTTTCAGGAATCGTTGTTATTTTAGTTTTAGAAGACAGCGTTTAAATTATCTAGTCTCTCTCTCTCTCCCTCCCCTCCCCCCCTCTCTGTGACTCCTTTACTTTCTCTCTCTGTATATGTTTGTGTGTCTTCCTCTCTTTCTCTCTCTCCTCTCATTTACTCTCTCTTTCTCTCCTCTTATTCTCTCTCTCTCTCTCTCTCTCTCTCTCTCTGCATGTGTGTGTGTGTGCGCATACAATGCATACATGCATGCAAATAAATTAAATTAATTGATTGTGCGGCGTCTCTCTTTGCTCCGTTCCTCGCACTCTCTTGAATCTTACAGTGACTGACATCGTATAATTACATGCCTTCGTCACCAACGCTATCGTCGCTACACGGTAATGATCCTTCTCTTATCGCACGCGTAAATTCTGGAAGCAGTAAGTACCATTAGTAAATGTATTGGGAATTTATGGGACTGTCAGCAGCTAAGTTAAGGATTACTCTCCCTGCTTATTTTATTTTATTTTACTTTCCCTACTTATTTTATTTTATTTTACTCTCCCTACTTATTTTATTTTATTTTTACTCTCTCTACTTATTTTGTTTTATTTTACTTTCCCTACATATTTTATTTTATTTTTGCTCTCCCTACTTATTTTATTTTATTTTACTCTCCCTACTTATTTTATTTTATTTTACTCTCCCTACTTATTTTATTTTACTCTCCCTACTTATTTTATTTTTTTTACTCTCCCTACTTATTTTATTTTATTTTACTCTCCCTACTTATTTTATTTTATTTTACTCTCCCTACTTATTTTATTTTATTTTACTCTCCCTACTTATTTTATTTTATTTTACTCTCCCTACTTATTTTATTTTATTTTACTCTCCCTACTTATTTTATTTTATTTTACTCTCCCTACTTATTTTATTTTATTTTACTCTCCTTATTATTCTATTTTATTTTTACTCTCCTTACTTATTTTATTTTACTCTCCCTACTTATTTTATTTTACTTTACTCTCCCTACTTATTTAATTTTATTTTTACTCTCCCTACTTATTTAATTTTATTTTACTCTCCCTACTTATTTTATTTTACTCCCCCTACTTATTTTATTTTATTTTCCGTTTGCATAATGTGCGCAAAAGCAATGGCTTTTACTGAATATCAATCTGCTCTTCAAAGGAATTTCCCCTTTACAACAGCATCCAAGACTCTTTCCAAGATTATTTTAGTTATATAGAATGATATACGCTATATCACAGTATGCAACCACCAGCATCTACCTATTCACAACTCCCTGCAACGTAGAATACGAAAATAACCCGACCTCTTCCAAGAATTCATTTTCAAAACAGCTGTTCCACGAACCAGTTACTCGCGTTCTACTTCATTGTTCACGGAAAGCAAGCGTCTAATATCGTAGCTGCCTATTTGAGGCTTAGAATTTAGAATGTATGATCCTTTTTGTTGTTGTTTTTGGCTTTAATATTCTGGGAAAGTGACATCTTGGTTTTAGAAAATGTTATTTTTTCCAATTATGTAATATTTGATT
>BOPN01010251.1:22500-24750 GCA_017312705.2 Penaeus japonicus
ATTATTATCATTGGCACCATCATAATTATTATCATCAATTGTATCATTATTATTATTATCATCATTATCATTATTATTAGCATCATTATCGTTATTTCAAAAATCTTTATAATCGTAACGATGATGATTCTTGCTATCATTATTATCATGATGTAAATGTATTATAATACAAATGTATATGAACACACACACACATACACATGTATGCGTATGTGTGAGTGTTTGCACGTATGCACATGCTCTCGTACGTGAGTGTATGCTTGCGTGTAAGCGTATATGTGTGCAAGTCTACGTACATTTATGCGAATCAGTCTGTATCTCTGTGTATCACCTTCTAAAAAACTCCCCCCTGACAGTAAATGATTGCAGATAAACGACTGCGGTGTACTTAACTACTCTTTCTCAAAATAATAAAAGATAAAAAATCTGTAACAATGCGAGCGAGAAGGCCGTCATCCGGCCATGAGGCCCCGCCCACATGCATGACGTCACGTGTCAGAAACTTGTCACAAGAAAACGAGAGAAATAGGGCAAACTATAATAGAATATTGACAGAATACTGTAAAAAGTCAAATGAAATGTGTTGAAAAAATACATTGACGAGATAGAGATAGATAGATAGGTAGATAGATAGATAGAGAGAGAGAGAGAGAATGAGAATGAAAGAGAGAGGGGAGAGGGAGTAAGAGGGAGGAGAGAGAGAGAGAGAAAGAGAATGAAAGAGAGAGAGAGGGGAGAGGGAGTAAGAGGGAGGAGAGAGAGAGAGAGAGAAAGAGAATGAAAGAGAGAGAGAGAGGGGAGAGGGAGTAAGAGAAAGAGAGTTAGAGAGAGATTGAGAAAAAGAGAGAGATTGAGAGAGAGAGAGAGATAGAGAAAGAAATTGAGGAAAAAAAAAAATAAAAAGGAGAGGGAGAGAAAAAAAAAATCACACAAATAACCAGATAATGAAATAGGAAAAGATCAACTGCAAGGGTGGAAACATGGGTGTGGTAAGGCCAGCAGTCAGCAAATACAAAGTTGTAACGAAGAGGAGGGAGGGGAAATGAGGGGAAGGGGGGGGAGGGGTGCGGGAAGGGCCAGAGAGAAGAGGAGAAAGGAGACAAGAAGAGAAGAGAACAAAGGAGAAGAGAAGAAAGGAGACAAAAAGAGAAGAGGAGAAAGGAGGGGGAAGAGAAGGGAGATAGAGGAGATAGGTATGGGAATGGGAAGAGAAGAAGGGAAGTAAGAAAGAGAAAGAGGAGAAGGGAGGGGAAGGGGAAGAGAAAAGATAGAGGGAGAAGAAGAAGAGAGGAGGAGGGATGGGAATTGGAAGAGAAGAGGAGGTGGTGAGAGAGGAGGAGGAAGAGGAAGAAGAAGAGAAGGGAGGGAGATGGGAGACTGTAGGGAAAGAGGGAAAGAGGAGGAGGAGGAGGGATGGGAGGGAGAAGAAAGGTGGAGGGAAGAGAAGAGGGAGAAAGAGGGGGAATGGATAGGGAGAGAGAGAGGAAGAGGGAAGAATAAGAAAAAGAAGGAACATGGTGGTTGGAGAAGCAAGAGAGGAGGAGAGGAGGGGAAGGGGAGAGACGAAGAGAGGGGACGGGGGGAGGGGAAGGAGAGGAGAGGAGGGAAGGGGGAGAGAGGTGGAGAAAGGACGAGGGGAGGACGGGTGGGAGGGGAAGAGTGGAGGGGAGGGGAGGGGAGGGGAGGGGAGGATGGTGCAGAGCGTGGAGTGCAGGAAACAGTGATTCAACCGTAACACCTCAGCGCCCACCAAAACACTGGGCTTCGGATATATAAGGCTAAAAAATCTGGCTCTGCAGTGCCAGTCGCATCACCGCTCAGGTAAGAACAAGGTGGCCCATTGTCAACCGGAATCGCCAGAAGTGAACGATATAACTCTTTGTGGATAATATTTGATTTAATGTATTATTGTATTTGCGATTTGATCATTGCTCTTTGACTATATGTGCTCAACGAGGTGTGACGTGAAGGCGTTTCAAAAAATAAAAATAATCTTAAGTGTGCACATCATCGTCGCTGCAGTGATCGAGTTTTGAATGTGATAGGACAATATGTTTATACACACATACGCAAAACATACATACACATACTGTGACATACACACAAACATACACATATACACAAAACACACACACACACATACACACACATACACACACACACACACACACACACACACACACTCACACACACACACACACACACACACACACACACACACACACACACACACACACACACACACACACA
>BOPN01010252.1:22531-24743 GCA_017312705.2 Penaeus japonicus
TCGGTAATACAATTGGTCTCTAACCAGAGGCTGGAGGTCTGCCCGTCTGTGTCTCTCTCTGTGCCCTGGGTTTCTCTTGTGTCCTTCTTAAGCATGAATCTTGAATCACTTTCTGTGCCTCAAGGCTTCTGCTAGCAAACACAGCTGCCGGAGGTAGCTGTATAATTAAGACAGAAGAGGACACAGGAGACAGGAAATGTTGGGTCAAACGGAAAGTCAGCATTATAGCATTGAATTATATAGAAAGCATGATCAATGTCTTAGGCCAGAGAGAGAGAGAGAGAGAGAGAGAGAGAGAGAGAGAGAGAGAGAGAGAGAGAGAGAGAGAGAGAGAGAGAGAGAGAGAGAGAGAGAGAGAGAGAGAGAAAGAAAGAAAGAAGGAGAAATAGATAGATAGCGAGAGATAAGTAGATAGATGGATAGATAAAGAGAGGGATTGATTTGATTTGATTTGAAACATTTTCTACAGAACAGTTAACATGCCTTGAAAAAAAGCAGGGAAAGATCTACCCAACCTAGCTGAATTTCTGATGACTTAGAAGAGCCATAGTCAAGCATTAAGTATACATGCCTGAGGGGCTATGCTGCACTGATCTCCTTTTTGCTAATGATATAAAAAAAAACACACACACATATATATGTAACTTGTTACATAAAATATGTCCAGTCTTTTATTAAACTCTTATTGTTACAGTGAATATCGTGAATTTAAATCAATGTAGGTAATCACTTGTCAACTGATGATTTCGAACTTCTGAGACAGGTTGTGTTGAGGAAAACTTTTGTTGTTGTCCGAAGACGATTGTAAACATCCTCTCCTGAAACTGTAGTTGCTGAGCAACCTGTTGTTGCATCATATGTATCATCAGTTCCACCTTCTACCGGTTTTGCAACAGGTGTTGACACCACTGCTGCTGATGCTAGCACGGAAGCTGGTGCTGAAGCTAGCACTGAGACATGAGCCGAAGAAGATACTAAAGCTGGTGCTGAAGCTAGCACTGAGACATGAGCCGAAGAAGATACTAAAGCTGGTGCTGAAGCTAGCACTGAGACATGAGCCGAAGAAGATACTAAAGATGGTGCTGAAGCTGGCGCTGAAGCTGATAGTGAGGCTGGAGGGGCGTTTTGGGCCAGTATGTTTGGCCGCATTCATTTTTCTAATGTGGGGGAATTCTTTTTTCGTCGTTATGGCGAGGAGGTGTGATGGGGTTTCGCGAAGGGAGAACTGCAAGTTGTTTCTTCTTTTTTTTGTGTGTGTTTCGGAAAATATACACACAATGAAGAATCTGCATTATGTTCAAGTCTACAATTGGCACATTTCCTAGGTATATGAATACCCTGTGATTTTTTTCGGCGTACTCTTTGCTTACGTGAGCAGTCGGGCAATACCGACAACGTGGCTGCTCGCGAGGACGTGCCCCGTGTCACCATTTTGAGCAGTTGGAGCAAAATTGAGTGAGTGTTTTAAAGACAGCATACAAGAGGTATGCCATGATTTGGAGAATTTTCTCTCCTTCCTATATTGCGATGAGTCGCAGTGTCATCAAACCATTAATTTTTATTCGAATAGTATTGTAGTCTGTAATCCCTTTCCATACACTTTGCTTTTTTTAAGTGTTTTTCCTGCTGCTCCAATCGTGTTTAGCGTGTTTATGAGTGTAAGTATTTTTTCGTTCTTAAACCGTACATAGACGTCATTTCGACCAATTTTTAATTCTAGGGCTCCTTCAGCTTTGTTAAAAGGTGTAATCTTTAGGACTTGAGACACACAAGGTATTTGTCTCCATGTTGCTAGCTTCGCATCCCTTTTGGAATATGCAGATAGATAGATGGCTTAGCGACATAATTTCTATAGACCTGTTACTTAATTGCCTCTTTGTTTTCATATATGCTTATTTATCTGGTATGAATTCAATAATGTTTCTTGTCTTCACTTATACTGCAAGTCACTTTTGATCATTATAAATATATGAACGCGACCGCGCACTGGTTCGCTATAGCACGAAAGGTCTTTATAGATTCCATTGTCTGAATGATTAGGCCGTCAGTGGTCACAGAAGGTCACAGCATGTCAATAATACGTCCTTTCGCTATGACAGCTGACACAGAACTGAAGAGAAAGAAAGAGAGAGAGAGAGAGAGAGAGAGAGAGAGAGAGAGAGAGAGAGAGAGAGAGAGAGAGAGAGAGAGAGAGAGAGAGAGAGAGAAAGAG
>BOPN01010253.1:0-7500 GCA_017312705.2 Penaeus japonicus
ATTTTCTTTACATGACCATCTTTACTACAAAGTCTGAATTTTGTTTAATTATTGTCTTTTTATTGATTGAATTATTTTTAATTATGTGTGTATATATAAATTATATGACATATATAATATATAATATGCATATAATGTGTGTGTGTATATATATATATATATATATATATATATATATATATATATATATATATATATATATAATGTAACATCTCCCCAACACCCCATTCCTTTATTATGATTTTTATTTTCTGTCAAGGGAATGTAGTCTAGAATTCTTCTGGGAAAAAGTGCAAAATCTCCCATAACAGATCATCAAAGCCATATTCTCATCATCATGCACTGGATGCAGTAAATATTGAAATGTTTATAATTTCAACCATGGAGTGTAATAGAAAAGTGTGCGTGTGCATGTGCACGTGCAAGTGAGTGTGTATGTTTGCTTGGGGATATGGAGATGGATGTATTTGTTTGTGTGCATGGATATTTGATAAAGATGCGCACACTCGCTCTCACTCAAGCAGACGTACACACACACACGCACACAGAGTTGTTTTTGCTATGTTATATATCAGGGCAATTGAAGTGTTATGATCAAAGGTCCATTTAGACAAGTTCAATGTATGCTGAGGTCTAGATTGTCTGTTATTGCTATTTCATGTACATTGTTTATAAACATATGTAACCCTTTCGAGACAGGTTACATCTTCAGATGTTCAGCCCAGCCTGAGCATCTTAGGATGTGTGTATCTTTTTATTTTTTAGACTTCTGGATGAAATATGACATTGATATGATGAAATATATACGACATATTACCAAAGTAATTCTGAAAAGCATTTGGTATAATAGATAATTATAACTGAAGGAAATAAAGAAAACTTGTCATGGAAGGGTTAATGCCATTGGAGATTTTAAGAATTTATTTATATAATAGACAGTGGAAGAAACACACTTGATATAATCCATTGCAAGGACCCATGTGTTATTGAATTGTCTTTTTCTCTTCCTGGAGCCTGGAGCCCAGCTGTTACACTTGGAAGGTCCAGAATTGGACCTCGGGCCGCCAATTGAGTAGCTCTGCTATATATGAATTTTTGATTTAGTGGGTGCATATTTGTATATATTTAACCCAGTCACGACGGGGGCATTCCAGCCCTGCATGTTACAATGCCGGGGCTCTCAAATGCATAGGCCTAAATCAGTTAAATAAACGATGCCTTATGGCGTCACCCAGCGAACGGGCCTTGAATGCGCGGTACCGTAGTGTACCACCCGTCCAGAGAGGGTTAAAGATGGTTATTAAAGAAAGCTATTCATTGTATTTGACTGCAGAGTCTGTTACATTAGGTGTTGTCTTGTTTAGTTCAGAACGTCTGTTTAGTATGGAGGTCTACTGATAACTTCAACGGTAAGAATAGTTTATTCTTTAAGTGTTTTAGTCTGGAAAGTGTGGTACTTAAGAATAGTTGACATTTAGAATCATTCAGGGATTTCTATTAAAGTAATATGCAGAATTACTTTTTTTTAAGATTTGACTCAATTACATGGATGAAAAATTCCCAAATCAATATGTTTATTTAATTGTAATGACTTTAAATATTATTGTCATTGCTGTTGATTTATTTTATTTCTGTAAGGGCTTAAGTAACCACATATTGTATATGAACTTAACTTTAAAAGTAATGAATATTTATAAATTACTTTTCATTTAGTATTTAACAAAGTTAGTATCATTACCCACAAGCCAAGAGGTGGCTTGGGAGTGATGGTAGCATTGTGGCATGTTAAGGTAGGTTGGTTGGCTGTGTTGGTAACTGACCCTGAGTGGTTTGTTGGGCCAGGGAGGACTGGGTGGGGCAACGGCAGTCCCCTGTGCCCCACCTCAGCTTGGAGGAGCTCCAGCAGCACCAGCATCAACACCAGCAGTACCTGTCAACGGTCAAGTGCCTGCTCAACAGTCAGGTGCCGGCATGACAGACTACTCCCAACAGTGGATAGAGTACTACCGCTCACAGGGTATGCACGCTGAGGCGGATAAAATTGAGCAGCAATTGAAGGCTGCCAAGGTTAGTAATGGGGTACATATTTGAAGACAGACTGGTCTGCATCAGATAGTCAATATTCTCTTTACAGGTTAACATTTCCTACATGTTGTCTTGAGTTCTAGTTTTCTAATAATAAACATCTGATTCCAGAAGTGGTCTTGTATGGCCAACACTACTGAGATCTAAGGATTGAATCAACATCATGACAAATTAAAATTGGATATTTTAACACAAAGGATATAGAATCCCTTGTTAATCATAACAGTTTGATCTGCTCTCTTAGGTGGTGCATTCTGAACTTGGTGATTCACTTAATTTTCTGGCTCTTCTAGGATTTTGGCACCTCAGTGTCTGCATGCATTGTATGTGTGGAAATTAAATGGCAGAAGAGTAGCAAGCCAGGTGCTATAGCCTTATTTTCATTCCTATAAGTACCAATAAGATTACATTGGAAATGTGGGACCTTGTGTTGATATTTTTACCATTACATTCCTCATCTCATCAATGTCGGAATCATTGTCACTTTTTACTACTGCAACTACTATGAAAATGGTTATATTGTTGTTATTATTATTATTATTATTATTATTATTATTATTATTATTATTATTATTATTATGGATATTGTTTTTATCAATACTGCTGTTATGATTATTATTATTTCTATTCTAGCTATTATAAGGTTCATTATTGATCTTGGTATTAATGTTAGTATTAGTATTGATTAATATTAATATAATTATTGTAAATTATGAATGAGAACTTTTGTTATGGATTATAATTATTTTTTACTGGATATTCATTGTCTAGTAATGTAATGTTGGTACAGTTCTTAAATTGTAGTTATTGTATTTTATTTCTCCTTCAGTTGTGTATTTGAAATATCAGAATTTGCTTTTTCAGTTTAACTTCTTTATGTACCTTTATTTATATATATATATATATATATATATATATATATATATATATATATATATATATATATATATATATATATATATAAATACACACACACACACACACACACACACACACACACACACACACACACACACACACACACACACACACACACACACACACACACACACACACACACACAAACAAACAAACAAACACAAACACTCTCTCTCTCTCACTCACACACATACACATACACATACACATACACATACACATACACATACACAGTTACATAGGTATATTATATTATGCTATGTCATGGGAAAAGACATTAGATAACACTTTAAAAAATCAATGATCATTTACTGAATATAGTCCTAACAATATAAAAATCAGTCTGAACAGGATCAGTAGTAAGAGAGAGATGTAAATTGTGTAGCCTTTGGGAATTTGCTTCTTAGAGGCCCACCTCAGTTTGTTATCAGCATAAGTAATTGTATTAGAACTCCGAGTATATTTAACCCTTATTATTTTTATCTATCATTTTATCATAAATGACAAAGTATAATACTTGACAATTTTGATGTTAACCCCTTCACTACGGGCAATAGAAAACGCTCCTCACTCCGTATCCGAGCTGCCGGCGCGCGCCAAATTTTGAATGTCGCTACTGAATATGACAAGTTTTAAGGCAAAACCTCTACAAGTTTAAAGCCAAAACCTCAACATAATCATCATGTGTTATATATCAAAATATGCATAGTTAACCTCTTCCCCCATATGCATGTGACAAGTTATTTGCATGGGTTGGGAGGAAGATGGAAAGAGTGACCTTGGTGGGAGGCCTCACTCGGATGACCAAAGAAAACAATTGAAATAGTATGGTAAACTAATCATAATGTGATTAATATTTTTACATAATGTTCCATAAATAAATAATAAAATGATTGCTAGCAGGGCCCATTAATGCCTCCCCTGGTATAAGGGAATCCCACCCTTATGTAATGAATTAATAATAATGAAAGTCAAGTAATATATCGTATCATATCCGACCTCTATTCTGAAAGATCTTGTACAGTATCCGGAAGAAAGAAAACTCAATTCCACCAGAACTGAGCCATGACGCAGTATGCGCATCCTCGTGTTGAAGGGGTTAAACATATTTTAGCCCAAGGTTCATATTGATGTTAATTTTTTTTGTTTCGCATCTCTAATATTGAAGTCTTTATATGATCCTCTGCTGAGAAAGGAAAATGTTTTTGAATTTTTACTTTTAGATACAATATAATATGCTAAGGTTCTGATGAAACCTAACTTCTTTTTCCGTATGAAGAACATGGTTAGTTCATGTATACTGTTCATGTTACTATTCATTTATTCACACTAGTGTGGTTACTGTTTATAATTAGACCTGCTTTTCATAGATAATGTTCAAATGAAGTATATATAATTTCAGTGAATTCAAGACATGAAAGATGAAAGCTTTTCATTAATTCTTTGTTTTTTTAGAATTTTCAAGAAGCGACTGACTCAAAGCATTGAGCACACTAGGCTTTAAACATTAATGTGTTTAAGTGAGATCTATACCATTAACCCATTCACGCCGGGGCCGTTCCGGCTTTGCGCAGTCGCAATACCAGGGTTCTCGAATGCATAAGCCTAACGCCACGAGATTCTCGGGCGTACAAGGGCGTCTGACGCGAAAACCACAATACGTGCTATCACGTCAACCGGCTCCAATGTGTTAATGAACCCATTCACGCCGTGGCGATTCCCGCTCTGAATGATCAGAATGCCGGGGTGTTTGAACGCATAAGCCTAATGCCTCGGGATTCTCCGGTGCACTAGCCGCGAGCCTGGGCTGTCCACTCCTTCACCCCAAGTGCCGCCCTTGACCAAATATCTCGTATATACACATCTTAGTATATTGCCTTTTCTGATCTATGCATGGGGTTGTCTTCAGATTTTATACAAACAAATAACTAATGACTAGGCTTCATTCGGAGATGTCAACTTTGAGCATTTGTGATAGGATGTTAACAATGTATAAAACTTGTCTTATTTATTAAATTCTTGAGATTTTAACCCATTCACGACGGGACGTATTTTTGCCTACAACCAATTACGCCGGGAAGATAACAAGTGTGGCATGCTTCTTGCTGGAGTGTTTTCTTGCTGTGCAGGGCCGCACTGATCCTCTCAGAGTGTTTTTCACCCACCTTATTCTTATGGTTTTCATGAATATGTCTACAATGTAAAGGCACGTAAAAATATTGCCATATTCAGAGGAGTTATTTTGTCGAAAAACATGTCACAGCCTTTCTATTGAACTTTGCCTATTTTCTTCACTTCTATGTGAAAATACCAAAGGAAAGTGGAAGCAGTCTCTTAGTGGGGCATCAAAAAACATGTTTTATACTTTCTTTGAATAATCATACATGTGCATATGAGTCCGTACATGTACCTCGTGATGTGACATGACGCGATATCATGGGTAATCAACCAATTAGATCTTTTTATTCAACTGATCTAGAAGCAGAAATTACCATGATGTCATCAATATGATGTAGTTTTCTGTGATGTCATTTTTTTTAATGTTATATCTCATTTTATGAAACTCAAACACCTAAACTAAAGTAACAGTAAGAAATTATGTAAAATTATTATATTTGAGAACAATCTAGCAATCTATTGCTGACGTTTCAGCACGTCACAATTGCCTCTCCTGGAACTCTGTGAGAAAATGCACAGCGTCCAGGATGTCACCTGAGTCCGGGGATATTTTTCGACCTCATGATAGGACATCAACTGGCGTGAATGGGTTAAGCATTATCATAAAGAATGTGTCTAAATACAAACTGGAAACCATGTAAATATATGAATAACAACATAAATGTATATGAACCAGTAAGCTTCTTAGGTATGAAAGAAGGTTGTTTATTCTCTGCTGATTTACTGTGAAGTGGCTATACAAACACACCTTTTCCCATGACAGGCATTATGTACAATAATTAAATGCAAGGGGAGACAAATATGAATACTATAGTTTAGTGTGATAAAACTCAATGATACTGATACTACAATTTCTAATGTTTCTGTCTTTCCAGGGCGGTGCTGGTGGTCCGCCAGGTAGTGGCCCAGGAGCGCCAATGTATAATCCTACATTTAACCAAGGATATTAGATTGCTAGATTTGACTTGCACGGGGTTGCAGCTCCACCTCTTCTAGGTTGAAGGTAAGTCTAGATTTTATTTCTTTTTGTTTTCTTTTTTTATTTATTTTTATTTTTTATTTTTATTTTTTTTACTTATTTTTATAGGGTTTGATTCTTTTTTCCCTCTTGCTCTTTTTCTCTCCTCCCCTCCCCCCCCACCTCTCTCTCTCTCTCTCTCTCTCTCTCTCTCTCTCTCTCTCTCTCTCTCTCTCTCTCTCTCTCTCTCTCTCTCTCTCTCTCTCTCTCTCTCTCTCTTCCTCCCTCCCTCCCCACCCCCCTAACTTATCCGCTTATCCCTCCACATCTCCCACCTATCCCACATCATTCCTTCTCCCTTTCACTCTCTTTGTCTTCATCTTCCTGTCTTCTTCTTCTTTTCAGGTTTTGTCAGATCTGAATTTGCATAATGTGTAACTAAGTACCTCAGTATTTCATAATTATAAGAAGTAAGATTGACTTAATTCACTTGAAACCTAAAACAAGCATAACTCAGGTCTGACTTTACTGTTTGTCATCTTAAACTATTTGACAGTTTCATATGACTGTTCATGACAAATTGCGAATATGACTAGTAGTAGCTTGCTGCACTCTGAAGTACCTGGCTGGCTGGCTTTGAAAGGCCACACCCCTCTACCAACACCACCTTCACTGACGTCGGAGTTACACTGGTGTCACTACTGTCCTTTGTGCAGCAGTTAAGACCAGTTGGAGAGTCAAGTGCTCAAGTTGGCTTAATTCACAGCCCTGCAGCCTCCAGATAGAAGATGATTGGGGTTCCGACACCAGGGTCCAGCCAACATGGTAGGTCTGCTGGAGGGTAAGTGAGCCCTAGCCTGCCAAGTTCCAATATCTTTTCAAGCTAACCTGTATCTTTTTTACAGGGACGAAACTATAAACTGAGAGAACAATGTGTTGATTTGTCTTTTTCAGAACCATTTGTTGTTGCCTTGAAGACTTCAGTTGTGGGTTGTTGGACTCAAAATGTATCATGTTGCGATATCTTATTCGTGATGTCATGATGTTCCCCCGATGATATGAGATGCTATTCATAAGGATGGTATGAAGCTGCTGCATACTTCAAGATGTACAATGATTTTCGTGTCACTTATATCTCCAAATATTATCGTGACTTGTGTATTGAGGGTTCTTGCTAACTCAGCCATTTATTATTTTTGATCAAATCTTGTAAATATGCCACGTGGTTAATCTTTCATTAATTATGCCTAATGTGAAAAAAATATACCTTGTACAAGATAACTGTAGGTTTTATTGCTGTGCTAGGGAAAAATCTCAAATGTTTTGATGGCGGTAGCTAGGGTGGGCTTCGCTGACCTCTC
>BOPN01010253.1:17500-22500 GCA_017312705.2 Penaeus japonicus
AGAATAGACATTTCTTACATGTGTATTATACCTCAACGCAGAGCAAAACTCGGCCGACCTGAGGTCAAGGGCACGACGACGCCTCAGCCTCCAGCTACCAAATCTACTTGCTCTACTACCAACAGGTGCCATGAAGTTCATTTCCCCCAATAAACCAAGTAAACCGTATGCTGGTTTCAATATTCCCCAGTATTTGTAGATGCTCTCTTAACCAACCAAAGACAGAGAGAGAAAGGGGTAGATGATATAGAGATAGATAGATATAGATAGATATGAGCAGGCTGAGAAACCTGGAGAGTCAGACAGCCAGACAAACAGCAAGATAATTCCACCAATTCAAAAAATCACCTTTCGAGCCATCTTACGGATAAGATAGACCTGATACGAATTTTGAAACTAGAAAATAAATGTGTATGAATTCCTATATTGTATGTACTTGTGTACTATTGATTACAGTTATGTGCAACAAGATAGTAAAGATCTGAGTTTGGGCTAAGTTTGACATTTCCTCGTTTTCTTAATTCGATGGGACAAACCATAGAAAACGGATTTTTATTTTATTTTTGGGTACACTTGCCCACCTCTTTCTACTTGTTCCTCGTTTTCTTCTACAATTGCCATTATCTATTTTTTTTTCTCATCCTCATTTTCTATATCTAATTTATATTCAACAATGTCATAACGATGGTAGTAACAAAGAAAACCACTTGTTCATAAAGAACTTTGTTACTTTATTTACATGGTTTAAATATTATATTGTAACAGTAACATTATAGATCACTAGGGTTGTGACAATATGCTCTAACGAATATGCATTATATGCGCTAAAAAAATATGCAGTTTATGCTGTAAAAATATGCTGTTATGCATGAACAATATGCGTTTATGCACTAAAAGTATGCGTTTAAGTCCATAAAATATGCAATTAATGCACCATAAGCCAATTTCAAAATCTGATATTATTGAGATGTTTTGGGTGTGGGATTAGGTCAGAAAATGAAACAAGTAGTTACAAACAGTGTAATGGAACAATTTTCAACAAATAAACTAAAGTAAACACAACAAAACACCCGCAACCTTCAAATTAGCAAATAATTATAGGCCTTATCTGCAATAATTGCCAAAAACTCGCAATAATTTGCTGCCGTATTTCAAGAGTCTATTGCCAAAGAGCACCACCCACCCACGCGTACCAACTTATCCTTTAGGGGCGCCAACACGCATGCGCGAACCATCGCCGAATGTCGAAAATGTCAAATATTTCCTGATTTTTATTTTATGTCGTCTCATTCAACCATTTAAAGAGTATCTTAATGATGGTTTACAACTAAATTTATGTAACAATGAAGTAAGATTATAATGTATAGTATACTGCATATTTTGAGACTCCAGTTCATGCGTGAAAATGTAAAACAAATACCACGATATGTAGCTTTGATAAATGAGTGATAAATAATTGTTTGAATCCTTTGGCTTGATTTACATTTACTTTTTAACTCGTAAGAAACTGAATATACTAAGTGTTTGACATGAAAAACATTTAAACAACAACAAAAAGTCTATTGGGTGTATTTTTATGTTCATTCTCAGGTCAGACTGGTAATCAAAGGCTATTAAAGTATATAGTCACAATTAGATTAATACGTTCGAATTTATTTAGATTTGATGGACAGCAAATGGTCTCTTCAGAGAAAACTGGAGTAAATCAAGTCGGTAATTTATATAAAATAATAAAATACCCGAGTTTAATTTATAAACAGTGATAACCTATAATGTTTGTAAATAATAATAATTTTTGTATGGTGCGATATCCATTTTAAACACGACTTCTGTAATACACACACAAAATGCGTGTATTGCAATGAAAATATCATGAATAAATAATGAAAATATCATGAAAAAGTATAGCATACCTAGGTGAATAAGCCTAGAATAAATTTTGCTTTGATTGATGTGTCATGAAATGCATTCTATGTTTGCACAAATAAGATCTATTTACTGACTACTAATCTGCACAACTAGTTTTTGAAGAAATAAACTTATTTTCATGCTTAAAGTAGCATGAGTTAACATATTCAGATTCACATTCCGACATGAATTACTTAAAGCAAATAAGATATGTATTTGTCGTGTCTTATGAACTCAAGTGTTTTTTTCATCAGAAGAAGAAACATAACTGTGAAAAAAACTGTTTTTCAAAGGCGCGCCGCAGAGGCACGGGACGGCGTGACGGCTGGTTTTGTTCGAGCGGTACGGCACTTTCGCTGTCGTACGCCCGACAGTGCCCATAAGGGTGAAATGATTTCAAGACTTTGACGCTGCAGATAAGGCTTTATGAGAGCATTTTCACACAAGAGAATTACATTTCACAATTAGGTGACACTTCAAATTTTCAAATTCGAATCGCCGCCTATTATCGGCCAGAACAGTTTTATACTGTGAAAAAATCTTTCTACATCACATGAAACAACAGGAGCGTATTTAAAACATGAAATGACATCTGTGAATCTGGCAATGGGATCCCCTAAGACCCGGGTCTGACCTGATAGGACAGACTCTATATCCTTTAATGAACTGAAGCCAGATTTTTTTTTTTTTCAAAACATTAGAAAGTTTTTCAATATAATCTTTATCATACAGCCTATTTAAATCTTTCTGGACATTATCAATTAATTTTTTTGAAGCAGACAGAGTCAGACCTTTTGTTTCTAACTTTTTGATTGCACTACAGAGACCTTCAAAAGAAGTGGCAATGAAACATAAACTAGTTTTCTATTCGATATTGTGCAGCAGCTCCTGGCTTTCTGCTATTTGCACAGACTGAAGTATCAAGTGACATTATTACTTCCGATACATTATCGTAATATCTGTTAAAATAACTGACTGCCTCAATCCATGTTCCCCATCTTGTTATTACGGGTGATGGAGGAAGAGGTACGCCAGGAACCAGTTCTTGAAATTTCCGCAATCTGGACGGTGCTTCAACAAATATGCTTTTGACAGATGAAATGAACTTATTGACTAAAGGGTAATTTGAAACTCACTCAGCTGTTCGATGCAACCCATGAGCCAAGCAAGTTACATGGATCATATTGTTGTACAAAACTCGTAATGCTCTCATCGCTTTGCACATATAAGCTGCAGCATCAGTGACTACCAGCATAGCGTTTTCATACAGAATCTGCTCCGGCCATATTTTTATTAAAGAATCGTTGAAATAAGCTGCCACTGTTGAATGATTTACTTTTTCTAAAATGGAAACATTCCCAAGGTACGATTTACCTACTTCGGTTCCATCGCCTAGGATACCGAAAATAAAGCATACGATATACCTTTGCTCAACATCGGTGGTCTCATCCAACGACACCCAAATCTTCCGACCAGCAGCTTTCGGTCTCAGTATTGCGATGGTTTTGTCGCACAAGGAAGAAACATAATATTTTCTTAAAGTTGTTTGGTTAGGTATGTTGTGCCCAGTATAGGTTGATAAGAAATTATTGAATATGGTGTTACTCAACTTGTTTAGTGGAATGTCTGCAGACAACATAGCATAGCAAAGATCACTGTTAAATTTATTTTTGTTAGTATTGCCATTGTTATTGGAGGTGGATTGGCCTACAGCACCAGCTTCTTCGGTGAACTTGTTTTTGTTTTTTTCATGCGCACTGGTTTTCAAATGCAGCACTGCATAAAACTTTCTTGAAACTGGAATGGAAGAAAGTATTTATTACTTTACGTATCAAATGAGAGTTTCAAATCTAAAAATGATTTCCCAATAAGTTAGAGCCTAAAAATACTAGTTATGGGACGAAACAAACATTTGAAAGATTCCGATTCTACACTATTATTGCATAATATATTCATTTATGTGCCTATGCTCTAATATGAATACATATGCGGCAACAATATTGCCTATGCTGTAACATAACCGCATATGCTCTAACGATAGGGCATATGCACTGACGTAAAATTTGATGCAGCATATGCAGTTATGCATTTTGCATATTGTCACAACCCTATAGATCACAATTATAAGTTTCCTTATTATTTTTTTTCTAGCATATTACACTTATCAACGAAACTGCTCTATAGGTTGCCGGTCACCGCTCATGTACAATGGTGTACTATTTGCTAGTTCCCATACTTTTAGTGGTTTGCCTTGCGTCACTTGACTTTGGACTATTGAAAATAATGGTGTAAGAAGTCGTTCAGCACATTCCTTACGAATCCAGTGAGAGATCTCGTCTGTTTGTTTTGTGTAATCCTTTTCATAGCTCTTATATTTCGTTAATTTGGAGCGTGGCGTTCTCGATGTTCTAATTGTTACTTGTGAGATCTCTTTCCATTTCAGTGTGGGTGTCCTGAACGAATGACTAAAGGATTTCACATATTTCCTTACCTTTAGTTAAAACAATGTTACTGTCTTTGATGGCGACAATTTGATCTATTTATGTAATTAAAGAAGAGCTTAGGCTGATATTTATATCAAAATCCATCTTTGTTTTTCTCTTGCTTTGAGTATCCTTATTTTTCCTATTTTGTATCGTTCATATGCTGCTTGGGTCCTGCGTCTTCCGAAACTTCATAGAAGTTGCATATTGGCTCTCACTTCTCTTGCATTTTCCATTGAACTACTTTTGGCCCTTTCTTGCTTCGGTTTTAATTTTTGGCACATATTTGTTTACTGCTTCTCTACAGATGACGTAATTTTTTGTGTATTTTCTGTCTTCTCTTCCTTAAGCCTTGCTTCCCAGTTTATATAATCAAAGTTCTGTTTCATTTTTCAATAAGTTCCTTTCTTGTTCTCACTTTTTCATTCTCTTTAATAATAAATAGTATCTTTGTGTCATTACTCAAGGATCCCTTTTCCCTGGTGGAGGGCTGTACGCCACGTCCTTTATATCATCTCTATGTCCTGTGGATATTAAATCAAGCACAGAGGGCCTGTCCAATTCCCTCTCCCTTTGATGTTCTGTTTCATTTTGAGAGAAAAAAAATCT
>BOPN01010255.1:17500-20000 GCA_017312705.2 Penaeus japonicus
GCCTCTTCAAGGGCAGTGAGGTGCCAAAAGTACCACAATTTAAACGAAGGAAACATCGAGTTATACCATCTATTATAGTGTTTTGCAAATATAATGCAGTGTGAAAGCATCTGAGGATGTCTGAATATATTTCTAATATAAAATCATACCATCCCAGAAAACCAACAAAAAATGGGTAAAATAGCGCTTAACGCTCCCATAGTGCCACGTTAACACCAGCGCCAAGGGTCAAAGGTGATTAACGACCACCCAACATATAGCCTGAGTAAAATCCACTCCTAGTTCGTGAGTACACTATACTATAAAATCATATATATTATGTTTTCAGTGTTCATAAATCTAATCATGCAACCACACTGAATATCAGTCTGGAAAATTGTTCGTAATGAAAGCCAAACACAAGTTATGGCATCACCAATGGTCAAAGCCACATCAGGACGCCCAAGCGGTTTAGGTACCAACTAGTAATTACCTCTCCAAATTGTTGCCAGATATATGTATACCACCGCCTACTATTTATATATGTATGTATATGTATATGTATGTGTGCGTGTATATGTGTACATGTATATGTGTATATATGTACATGTATATGTGTATATGTGTATATATGTATGTATATGTATATGTACTTAAATAAATTATAATGCATGGGCACATTATAATTCACATGCATGTGTGTGCACGCGTGGACGCTGATGTGTATGGGTGCTGTATGCATGCATACGGGCGTAGACAAACGCTTGGAATATGTGCATAATTGCTTATTTGTATATAAAGGCGTCTACGCTGTACATTCTGCATGTTATATATAGTAACGAATATAAGTGCGGGCACGGGAGCGCGCATAAACATGCAAACATGCATTGTTGCGTAGGCCCTGCACGTATATAAACAAATGCCCATTCTCACATGAGTAGACCGGAAGGTCGTGAGATAGATCGGTGGTTACAAAGATCTCCTAATAACATGCGAGACTAACTCAAAAGTGTTATTGGAGATTAATGGTACCTCCGGACTAAAACTACTCCCCCCACCGTGCACAAGGCCGACTGGTGGGGGTACCAGGCCACACACAATTTTTAAATATGATTTCCCAGTCAAGACAACGGCCCTCATTCCCTGGAAGCGAAGGGAGCACTCCGGTCACGGCGGCGATCAGGTTCGCTCCGGAGCAGAGGGAGCTAAGAATCTCCGGGTAGACCCAGGCCGCCTAAAGATGATGAACTTATGCACATACAATGTAAGGACCCTGAGAACAGAATCTGATCTTCTGACACTGCTTGAGGAACTTTCATTTATTAAATGGGATATTGTAGGACTTTCTGAAGTTAGGAGACTAGGCGAAGAGCAGAAATTACTAAATGATGGGCACTTATTATATTGGCGAGGTAAACCCTTGGATAGCAAACAAGAATCAGGAGTAGTTTCCTAGTTCACAAGCGACTTGAAAAGAATGTTAGGAAATTCTATAGTGTGAGCGAAAGAGTAGTTTCTGTAATACTGAAACTAAACAACAGATATAGCCTAAAAATTATCCAAGTGTACGCTCCTACCAGCAGTCATAGTGATGAGGAGATAGAGAGCTTTTATGAAGATGTGCAAGCAGCTACCGATAGAGCAAAAACCCATTTTACCGTGATTATGGGGGATTTTAATGCTAAGATAGGAATAAGGGAAGATGGAGAAATATCGGTTGGGAAACATGGAATAGGCACCAGAAATGAGAGAGGGCAAAGGCTGATAGAATTCGCCGAAGCTCGATCCCTTAAAATTATGAATACATTCTTCGAAAAGAGACCCGGGAGGAAATGGACATGGAAATCACCATCCGGCATTAAAAACGAAATTGACTTCATAATCACCAATAGGCGTGACATCGTACAAGACGTAACCGTTATCAATAAAGTAAATGTCGGTAGCGACCATAGACTGGTCAGGAGTAGAGTTAAGTTACAGCTAAGAAGGGAACGAAACAAGCTCATACAAAAGCCTCTCGCTAATCTAACCAACATCAAGACTAGGGCGACGGAATTCAGTATCAACATCCGAAACAAATACTCAGCTCTCGAAGAAGATCTTGACATAGACCAAATGAACGACCAATTCAGTGAGATATTAATGGAAGCTGCACTTGAAATAGGGGGTAAAGACGAAAAAGAAAGGTTCAGTAAGCTTTCGGTAGAGACGAAAGAGCTTATGAAACAGCGTAGGGAAATGAAAATAACATCAATCAGAGACAAGATAAAATCAACAGAGCTGACTAAGACGATAAACAAGAAGAAGAAAGAGGATGTACGCAAATTTAACATACGAAAAATAAACGAAGCTCTGCTTGCCGGCACCAGCCTTAAGACAACAAAGAGGCTCGAATAGGGAAAACCAAATGTATGCAGTAAAGAAACCCAACGGAGAGGCGACATACAATAAAAATGAAATTATCAAAGTAATAGAAGACTTCTATCGCAATCTATACCACTCAAACGACCAACCACATACG
>BOPN01010258.1:10000-15000 GCA_017312705.2 Penaeus japonicus
ACATACATACATATATATATATATATATATATATATATATATATATATATATATATATATATATACACACACATATATATATGTATGTATGTATGTATATATGTATATATATATGTATGTATGTATGTTTGTATATATATTCATATTCACATACATTTACATAATGAACGAAAAAAGAAAGAAGAAGAAAAACAACAACACGAAAAGAAGAAGATAGAAGATAGAAGAAGGAAAGAAGAAAAAAAAACAAAAAAATCGCAATAAACCACGTGCGTGAGGACGTCCGTGCTAATGACCCCGCGGGCCTTGTTTGCCTTCCGTAATTATAAAGGAGCGAACTCAAGGCGCGGGAATGTCTTATCTGTTCCGACGGCGGCGATCCGAGCACGCGCCGCTCTCGTCCCGCTAATAAGGCGCGCCTCGTGTCCTCCTATCAGTCGCCGTCGCTGCTCGCTGTCACCGGCGGAGAATGATTGATGGCTTGTCTGTCATTAGCCGCTGTCGATTGAGATGCCGTATTTGTTAAAGGGATTCTTTCTTTCACTCGCTCCGGCGTATTTTTTGGGGGAGTGACACCATATCTTGAACTTTTACGTTGCTACACCATTATCTTTCGAAAGTGATGCCATATCTGTCACTGTAATTGCTCCATCTTCAACCCTTGATAGTGACATCATATCAATCACTTAAACTGTATCACTGTAACTGCCATGGATCCTTGTTTGATAATAGTTACCATACCGACACCATCACTGTCACCACATTCTAAGACAAGTATATATATCAGCAAATAAATTACCTCCATCACCATACCGACACCATCACTGTCACCACCTTTAACGAAGAAGAGCAACGAAGACAATAAAAATCTTATTCTTCACCACACTAACAGCATCCTCATCACCTCATCACCTTTTCCACCACACTGCTATCACCAATCCATAACTACAAGTTAAAAGTGTTGCATGAATAACTCTTCCTTGCAACCAATGGAATCTCCTCTCTCATTGATAGAAAGAAAGAAAGAAAGAGAGGAAGAAAGAAAACAGATTCCTAAGGGTAAACTGAAGTAGACTTGGCAGACACTCTTAATGAGATAAGGCATAAGACTTCCTTCCGGGAATTATTTTTCTTCTTTCGCTATCGGGTTGGAATTCAACACTGAATGAAGAAGAGGCGAGGGAGAAGATTGAGGTAATGATGAAGGAGGAGGAGGAGGAGGAGGAGGAGGAGAAAGGGAAGGAGGGGGAGGAGGAAAAATGGAAGGAGGAAGAGGAGGAGGAAGGGAGGAGGAGAAGAAGGAGGTCACGGAGAAGGAAGAGGAAGAGAGGATGTGGAGGAAAAGGAAGAGAAGAAGGGGGAGAAACGAAAGGTGGAGGAAGAGGAGAAAGGAAATAGGAGGAGTAGGAGGAAGAAAAAGAGGAGGAGGAGGAAGAGGTAATAGTGGAGGTAATGGCAACGAATATGGAAGGGGAGAGTAGAAGAGAGAGAGAGAGAGAGATAGAGAGAGAGAGAGAGAGAGAGAAAGAAAGAGAGAGAGAGAGAGAGAGGCAGACAAAGAGAGTAAAATAGATTCAGAAAGGGGGAAAATATCAGAGAAAGAGAAGAAAGGGATAGGTGAAAGAAATAAAACGAGAGAGAAAGTGAACAAGACCAAGAAAAAAAAGAAGAAACACAGGAAAAAAGGAGAGACAGAGAGAGAGAGAGAAAAAAAGGATGCACGATGGTTCGTCCTATACTCATGCACGAATTCACAGACGTATCCAGAGAGCGAATGAATGAATGACCAGACTAAGTAAATAGGGAGCTGATATCACCCAATAAGATAGGTATTTGGTTTCTTCACACAAGCGTAAATATCAGCTGTTCTTTTGTTTGAGTGTGCGTGGGTTTGTTTGTGTTTATGGACGTTTATGTATGTATGTGTGTGTGTGTTTGTGTGCTATTCTTTTGCTTGAATGTGCGTGGGTTTGTTTGTGTTTATGGACGTTTATGTATGTATGTGTGTGTGTGTTTGTGTGCTATTCTTTTGCTTGAATGTGCGTGGGTTTGTTTGTGTTTATGGACGTTTATGTATGTATGTGTGTGTGTGTTTGTGTGCATGGATAGGAATATAGATATGAATGTGGATAGATAGATGAGTATGTATATTTACACACACGTATGATATAAGGACACGCAGAAGTAGATATAGATGATGGATAGATAGATAAAGCAAGTATGAGTATTAACCAGTAGGTGGTTTTAGTGAACAGGTACGTTGAAAACTATCTCTTATATCAATTATTTAACAGAAATACAAAATTTACGCACATTATTTCGTCCATAATCCTCGACGCGTCTTCAAAACAACGTAGCCCATTTTTACACCCAATCGACCGACATTACAAAGCCTCTGAACTAAACTCAATCGCCTTTACAGATTTTTTTTTTTCTTTTTTTCAAACCGATTTCAAGAAGAGAACTCACCCCCCCCCCCTCTAACCGTCCTGCCGGGTGGAGTGGGGTGGGGTGGGGGGTGGATGGGGGGGGGGGGGGGGGGGGGGGGGGGAAGAGGGGAGGCAAAATATGCAAGGCGAACCCGTAAGACATGACGTTAATCTCATAAGTTTTCCGCAACATGTCGACGAGGGAAAGTTTTATGCACCTCCATTTTCCGGCTCGAAGGGAAAGAAAGAAATGAAAGAAATGATTAGGGAAAAGAAGCAAGTGGAAGTAGCGGCGACAACGGAAGAGAAATAAAGATAAAGGAAAGTATTGAAGATGAGGAGGAGGAGAAGAAAAAGAGATAGCGGGGGGGGGGGGGGGGGGTAAAAAGACAAGGAGACAAACAAGGAGATGGGTTGAGAGAAAGAGAGAGAGAGAGGAGGGAGACTTACTGAGAGAAAGTGAAAGTGAGGGGGGAGAGGGAGAGAGGCAAGGAGAGCGTGAGAGAGCGAAAGTGAGAAAGAGATGGGGAGGGAGGGAGAGAGAGGGGGAGGGGGGGAGAGAGAGAGAGAGAAGAGGGGGGGGGGAGGAAGAGAGAGAGACGGGTAGGGGAGGGGGGGTGAATGGATGCAGGGAGAGAAAGAGTAACACACACTCACAAACACACACACAAACACACAGATACGCACACAGAACTCGGAGAAGTAACATCGAAAGAAAAAAATGCTTAAAGACAGGAAAACAAAAAGATAATAAAGAAAAGAAAAAAGATAATACCAAAACCGAGGGGAGAAATATTCACCGAAGGAGACAAACTACATGATATTCCCAATCCAATAGGACACCTTATCTCCACCAAGGAAAGATATTTACCATCTCTTTTCTCATCTCTCTTTCACGCCATTTCTTCCTTTTTATTATTATCCCGTAATTGACGTGAAATCTCGCATATCATTTGCAAGATTAAATCTCAAGACTTTCGCATCATCAAACAGATTTAGAGAAAATAAGATTTCGTACTCTGACGATTTTTCTTTTCTCCATCCTGCTTAAAAAAGGAAAATATATATATATATTTGCAAAATTAACTTTTAAAAAATTCCTCTGGGGATTCTTGGTAATGCAAAAATGCAACATCACCATCACATTTTTTTTCTTACTTAATCGAATCTCAGACTATTTTATCGATCTTTTATATTACTTCATCTTCATTGTCATGATGAAAAAAAAAACAGTATGAAAAAAGAAAAACATAAAATGCCTAACTAACTTCCCAACTTTCCCACGAAAAGCAAGGATGTGTGTAATAATTAATTTTCTTATCAGTTTTGGCGAACGACGGTATCTCGCTTCCCCCGTTTTCTATGAGAGAGTCGAGGGGGAGGCTTTTCAGCAGTAACTGCGGTAGTGTTTATGATAGTTTGGAAATGTGTGATATATCTTGATTTTTATTTTTCGTTATCGCTTAGATTGGATGTTTTTATCACTAGTGACAGAAAGAGATAAAGAAAGTGAGAGAGAGAGAGAGAGAGAGAGAGAGAGAGAGAGAGAGAGAGAGAGAGAGAGAGAGAGAGAGAGAGAGAGAGAGAGAGAGAGAGAGAGAGAGCATGAGCGAGGGAAGGAGAAAGAGAGAGAGGGAGAGAATGAGAGAGAGAAAGAACGAAAAAACGAGAGCCAGTGAGAGCGAGGACAGGAGAGAGAAAGAGAGAGAGCAAAAGAAGCTTAACGTTGCATAAGGGAATCACCCGTTTTTCCTCCCATCCCAGAGAGCTTAGTTCACATAACAGGAGCATTTCACAGATGGTTTCACACACTTCGCGAAATCGTGGGTTAAGTTCTGTCTTGTTCTTGTTTCCTCTTCTCTCTCTCTTTGGGCTTTCAGTGAGTTTCATTGTTATTCTCATTACAATTATCATCATTATTATTACTCATATCCATATCGCCGTTATTTTATCAGTATTACTCTGATCATTACTACTACTGTCATTTATATTATCGTTTTCATCATAATCTTTTTTATCATTATTATTTTTTCTACCACCACTACCACTCTTATCATCATCGTCATCATCATTATTATCATTGTCATCATTATCATCATTATCATCATTATCACTATCATTATCTTCATCATCATTAGCATTATCAATATAACTGCTATCATCATTACCATTATTATTATCATTCATTAAACAGATAGTTAAAAATGCAGAGAGATAGATAGCTCGACAGTCAGACAGATAGACAAGTAGCTAGATAAACAGATAGATGAATAGCTAGATGAATAGACAGACATTGCAACGAATAGACAGAGTGTGTGCAGGCAACACCAGAGTCTCCCAGACTTCTACATAAGCACGCTATTGTGATGGTCTTTATGCCCCTATTTAAATATACTTATACTTATACTTTAAAAAGCTTTTCTCAAGCGGCTGGAGAAATAAGCTTATTTGGCTGCATTTTAGGAAGAGATTTGCTAGGAGAGTTTCAGAGAGTTTCAGATAACTTTAGACTGAACACAGAACTTTACACTGAATTTCGAGTCGAGAGAACGTGGCTCGCAACATTCAACA
>BOPN01010259.1:0-2500 GCA_017312705.2 Penaeus japonicus
AAAGAGAGAGGGAGGGAGAGGGAAAAAGAGAGAGGGAGGGAGAGGGAAAGAGAGAGAAGGAGGGAGAGGGAAAGAGAGAGGGAGGGAGAGAGAGAGAGAGAGAGAGAGAGAGAGAGAGAGAGAGAGAGAGAGGAAGGATTACGGGGGAAGTCAGACAAGGTGAAGTCAAACGATAATTTTCAAGTTTCGAGAAATACATCAATTTAATTCATGAAACAAAAAAAAAAAAAAAATCAAATTCAAGTTATGACCACCTTTGTCTTCAAAAGTGGCAAAATCCCAAGATAAGAATGTCCCTCTCACGCAAGGACCGAGAAACTGGTGCAGGAACTCAATCTTGGCAAGTGTGTACATAGCTCTCAGGGTATAGCAGGTTCAGGAGTGCAAGTAAACACATCATTCTCTAATAATCAAGGTACATTAAGTTTTCCTCTTTGATTTGCATTCTCTTCTTGTTTACTGTTTGCTTCACCCAAATAACGAAGTGTATCCGATTAGGTTTGCCTGACATCATGCGCTATACACACAGATGTACATGCGTGAATATACGAACCTGCATATTTACAGGACAATTGAGAAGCTAGAATCCGAATTAGATTTGAACGTATGATATAGGTTTAGATATGGGCTTTAGGTTTAGGCGTGAGGTTCCTTTTTTTTTTTTTTTTTTTTTTTTTTCTTCTAATCATCCTTCTCTTCTTCCTCCTCCTCCTCTTCTTCCTCCTCTTTTTCTTTCTCCTCCTCTACCTATTCTTCCCTCTCCTTCCTCTCCTTTTTTATTCATCTTGTTCTTGTTCTTTCTTCTTCTTCTTCTTCTTCTATTTCGTTTTCTTTTTCTTCTTCTTCTACTCCTCCTCTCCCACCCTCTCATTCTTCTCTCCCTCATACCCACCCCTCCTCCTCCTTTCTCCCTCCTACCCCCCTCCCCTCCCCAAATTTTTGCCTCCCTTCCACGCCTCTCTTCCTATAACCCTTTCAGTCAAAGTTCTGCTTCCTATCATGACAAGCACAATCGCAAGCAATCACATTATACAACCGCATCATACAATCGCATTATACTCAATACCAGCAAATCGATTTTATCTTTCCATAAGTGGAACATTTTCAAAATCTATAAATTTCGAAATACACATTTCACTTGAAGTCGGATCAAGCCCATGTATTTCAACCGACCGTGTGATCCGTCCTTCAGTATTAATAACTTCAATAATCACTTCAATAGCCAGGATTAATGTGTGGTGATCCTGCAACGTGCAGTGATGTGGGTGTCGCTAAACTGTGAAACAATAATTCGATTAATTTTGTTTCTTCTTCTCTATTTCCATAAATGCATTTGCATTTATGTATTCAGCTATATATATACATTTCAACATTTCAATGACTATCATCTTCATAGATCTAACAAAAGTAAACAACCCGCAAAGCCTGGGCCCTCTCCTTCACGTGTATATTAGTAGCCGGAATAGGAAAGGGAAATAAGCTATTATGAATTCCGCCAGAACTCGTGCTGAATTCAGAGCTCAGGGATGTTTTGGGAGACTGTAATTTATGGATATGGTAAGTTGGTTAGCGAGTACATTATATGAGGAGAGAAGGAGGGAGAGGGAGTGGAAGGAGGTAAGGTGGGGAGGGAGAAGGATAAGGAGGTAAGGTAGGGAGGGCGAAGGATAAGGAGGAAGAAAGGGAGGAAAAAAAGGAGGAAAGGGCATGGAGGGAGAGAGGGGAGGCAGGGAAGGAGGAAGAGAGAAGGAGAGAGACAGAGAGATAGAGAGAGAAAATGAGAGACAGAAAGAGAGAGAGAGAGAGAATCAGAAAGAGAGAGAGAGAGAGAATGAGAAATAGAAAGAGATAATGAGAAAGAGAGAGAGAGAGAGAAAGAAAGAGAGAGAGAGAGAGAGAGAGAGAGAGAGAGAATAAGAGAGAGAGAAAGAGAGAGAGAGACAGAGAGAGAAAGAGAGAGAGAGAGAGAGAGAGAAAGATTTGATTTTGATTTGATATAGTTTATTTGCAGAACAGTTTACATGCCCTGCAAAAAGCCAGGGTAAGATGTCAAGCATCTATCCAAATTGGCTAAGCTTCTATTGCGTAAAGGGCTTAGTCAAGCACAAATCTTACATACCTGAGGGGCTGCATTATACTGGTTAACATATATACATGTTTTATCTGGTAGGTAAAAAAAAAAAACTTTTATATCACTGATCATGTCAAAGACAAACCAATGTCTATAGTAAAATTAATATATGGTGAACATTAAAATCTCCATAAAATAACAAAGCATTATTATGTATCATATTGTCAGGAGGTTTAGGTACTTCTTCACTATCATGCGGATTATATACATTAACAATAATTATAGTTTTGCCATCAAGAAATAATTTAACACCGAGATATTCAGCATATTTGTTACGTTTGTCATCGATCACTTTGGATGGTATGGAGTTCTTAATATTTATGCCAAGCCCTTTTGTAGAGGGATTAGCCATATTAGGTTTGTCGTAAT
>BOPN01010260.1:7500-20000 GCA_017312705.2 Penaeus japonicus
GTTCTCTGATTGCTATTCTGTCTGTCATAATAACTGGTTCTCTGATTGCTATTCTGTCTGTCATAATAACTGGCTCTCTGGCTCTTTGCTATTCTGTCTGTCACAACGACTGGATCTCTGTTATTATGTGGGTCATAATGACTATCTCTATTGTTCTGTCTGTAATGATTAGGTCTTTGTCTGTTAGTATGTATTGCTTTCTGTTAGTCTGTTTCTGTTGTCCGTCATAGTGGCAGGTTTTTTGTTAGTCTGTCTGTCATAATGACCAACTCTTTCTTATTCTTTTTGTCATAATAACTGGCTCTCTGTTATTCTGTCTGTTATTACGGATGGCTCTCTGTCTGTTATAATGGATGTCATTATGACTGACACTTTGCCTGTTATTCTGTCTGTCTGTCATTATGGCTAGGTCTTTGTCTCTCTGTCATGATGTTTGTTTTTTAGCACCATGTCTGCCAGGTGTCTTTTGGCATTCTGTGTCTCTTTGGCATTCTGTGTCTCTTTTTGGCATTCTGCTAATCTCTGTGTCATAATGCGGGCTCTCTGTCTGTCTGTCTGATGTCTCTGTCTGTTGCGGTGTCTGTCTTTCATTATTATGTCTCTCTGTCAATCTGTCACATAATATGTTTGTCTGTCTACAATAATGATAATAACTTTGGGTGTGAGTGCAGGCTCTTATAACTCTTATAGTTTTTTTTTATTTCTTTCTTTTTCTTTCTCTTTCTTAATCTCTCTCGCGTTTTACTTTCTGTCTCTTTTTCTGGCTTCATCCTCCCTGTATGTATGCGATTATGTGTCTCTGTTAGTCTGTTCGTCTGTTATTTTGATTGTTTATCATTCTGCCTCTATGTCATTCATTGTCTTTCAATCTGTCTGTCTGGTTATCTCTAGTCCTATCCATCTATCTTTTTTTTTACTGTTTGCAATTCTCTTTTTCATCTCTCCCCTCTATTTCCCTTCCCTCTCCCTACCTTTCTACCTTCTCTCTCTCTCTTACCTTTTACTCCCCTCTCTTTTTCCCGTTTCCTCTTCCTCTTCCCTTTACCTCTCTCTCCCTCTCTCTCGTTCTCAGCTTTTTTTCTCTCTCTTTCATTCTATATCTCTCTCCCTCTCTTTTTCATTCTCTTTCTTACTCTCAGTGTATCTGTTTCTATCCCTCTCTCTATTCATCTCTCTCCTACTTCTACACATTCTCTCTCTTCTTCCTCTCTTCCTCCTCCTCCTCTTCCTCTTTCGCCTTCCACCCCCACCCCCCTCCGCTCTCTTCTTCATCTCTCTTTCTCGCTTCCCCTCTTCCTCTTTCGCCTCCCCCCCCCCCTCCGCTCTCTTCTTCATCTCTCTTTCTCGCTTCCCCTCTTCCCCCTCCTCCTCCTCTCTTCTTCATCTCTCTTTCTCTCTTCCCCTCTTCCTCCTCGTCACCCTCTACTTCCCTGGTCATCCACCTGGCGTCATTGAGGCCTATGTAATATTCCTCTTCAGAGCCCTCTGCTTTGCGGCTCTAATTAGAGGGGAAGCCGCAGAGAGGAGAAAGAGAGAGAGTAAGGGAGGGAGGGAGGGAAGGAGGGAGGAGGGGGGGAGGAGGAGGAGAAGAGGGGGTGAGTATGTGAGGGAGGGAGGGAGAGAGGGAAGGAGGGAGGAGGGGGGAAGGAGGAAGGAAAGGGGGTGGGGAAGTATGTGAGGAGGGAGGGGAGGAAGGGTGATATGTGAGGGGAAGGAGGGGGGGGGGGGGAGGAAGGAGAAGAGGAGATAGTGTGAGGGAGGGAGAGGGAGGGAAGGAGGGAGAGAGGGGGTGAGTATGTGAGGGAGGGAGGGACGAGGGGAAGGGGAGGAGGAGAGAGGGGGGTGAGTATGTAAGGGAGAGAGGGAGGAGGAGAGAGGGGGTAAGTATGTGAGGGAGGGAGGGGAAGGAGGGACGAGGGGAAGGGGAGGAAGAGAGAGGAAGGTGAGTATGTGAGGGAGGGAGGAGGGGAAGGGGAGGAGGAGAGAGGGGGGTGAGTATGTGAGTATATGAGGGAGGGAGGGAGGGAGAGAGGAAAGGGGAGAGAGGGGGTGAGTATGTGAGGGAAGGAGGGAGAAGGAGAGAAGGGGGTGAGTATGTGAGGGAGGGAGAGAGAGAGAGAGCGAAAGAGAGAGAGAGAGAGCGAGAGAGAGGAGGGTTCGCCTTTCACGGGGTCAGAAGAGGTCACTACACCAAGTTCCGATTCGATGTAAGTATTTACGAAAGTGAGGGAGAGTGATCGTGGCAAAGAGAGCAGGTTTAAGGGGAGGGGGAGGGGGAGGGGGGATAGCCTGAGGTTGTTGACGCTGTAAGGAGATTGGACGTGGGGTAAGGGGGGTAAGGGAGGAGTTGAGGAAGGAAGGGAGGAAGAAGGGGAGGAAGAGGAGGGGGATGGAGGGGGTGGAAGGAAAAAAAAGAGAAGAGGCAAAGGAGAAAGGTGAGGGGTGTGAGCAAGGAGGAGGATAAAGGAGAGTAGGGGGTAGAAAGAAGGGTGTGAGGGAGAAGGAAGGAGAAGATGGAACAGGGAGAAGGCACAACAAATAAATCTTACAAAAAACACAGCAAAAAAAGTGCAAGTAAACAGCAAAAGAACACACAAAAACACACACTTAAAAGCGTGGAAAAAGTAACACAACAAGACAAAACATTCAGAAGAAACACGACAAATGAACGTAGAAAACACTAACAAACACAACAAATAAGTCATGAATAAACAACAGAAACGACATAAATAGATAAAATATTAATAAACCACATAACAAATCCACACACAAATAATACAAAAATATAAATAGATAAACATACAGAGCATATAGATAAGAAAAATATATATAAAGATAAGCATACATAAAATAAATTAAACAAACACTAATTTATTTCTTTTTTTATTTTTCTCTCTCCAGATGTGCATGTGTATTTATGTCTATATCTATATATTTCTGCATGCAACGCGTGCACACACACACACACACATGCGCGCACACACACACACACACATACACTCACACACATATAAACACACACACACACACATAAACACACACACACACACATAACACATACACATACACATATACACGCACACATTACAGGTATATGTACCTGTACATACCTATTGCATAAACACGCATTTGTCTAAAGATAAATACACATACACCATATTATTTTTTTTCTCCTCAACGGAAACTTTGTTAATTTCTTTCTCTTCTCAATGTCCCTCCGTCTCGCCTTTTCCCCTTTATTTCGAAAATGACTCTTTTTTTTCACGACGCTCAAACATTGTCAAAGTCCCCCCTTCCCCCCTTCTTCCTCCTCCTTCTCTCTCCCGCCCCTCCCCTCCCCCCTACTATACCCCTATATCCTTCTCTCTCTCCCACCCCTACCCTCCCCCCTCCTATACCCCCAGGGTAGGTGGATCTTATAGAAAAAAAAAGAAAAGAAAGAAGAAAAAAAGGTATTTTCGGGGACTAGTTCATTAAGGTTGGCCGTGTTGTCTCCCTACCTTCCTCTCTACCTCTTTCCCCCCCCCCCCCCCCCCCCCCCCCCCCCCCCCCCCCCCCCCCCCCCCCCCCCTTCTCTTTCGCTTCTCTCTTTGAACATGCTCTGTCATCCATTTTTACTACCTCCCTTTCCCTCTCTCTCTCTCTCTATCTTTTTCTAGCTCTTTTTCTTTTTTTCTCTTCATTTTTCTAGCTCTCTCTCCTTTTTTCTTTCTTGTTCTTATCTTTCTCACTTTATCTCTCTAGATATCTTCTCTTTCTCACTTTATCTCTCTATCTATCTATCTTCTCTTTCTCTCTTTATCTCTCTGTCTCTCCATCTATCTATCCTCTCTTTCTCTCTATCTATCTATATCTCCTTTTCTTTCTATCTCTTTATCTGTCTCTCTATTTCTCTCTCTCTCTATCGATCTTTTTTCTGATTCACACACACACATATACATACATACATACATACATACATATATATATATATATATATATATATATATATATATATATCCTCTTACCCTCTCCCCTCCCCCCCCCCCCCTTCTTGCCTCGCCTCTTCCGCCGCAACCTTTCCAAACCCTTAACCAAGAGCTGGAGCTTGGCCTCTCTAACGCTCTCTTTTCCTCTTTCTTCCTCGGATTCTTTTGGATTCTGGTCTTGTTAGTCTTCGTCTTCTCTTGACTCTTTCTCCGTTTCATCATTTTTTTCTTTTGTTTGTTTGTTTTTATCCTTACGTTTTTATCCATTTTTTTCTCTCTCTCTTCCTCCTCTTCTTTGTTTTTTACCTTTGCCTTCTCTTCTTTTCCTCTCTATCCTTCTCCTTTTCCTCCTCTTTTTTCCGTTTCTTTCTTCTCCTTCACATCCTCCTCCACCTACACTGCAACCATTATCACCACCTCCTTCTCCACCTCCACCTTCTCCTGTCGCCGTCGTTCTCCACCTCCTCCTTCTCTACTTTCTTCTCTTCCTTCTTCCTCCACCTCCTCCTCCTCTTCCTCCTTTTCCTGCCACCGTCGGCAGCGTCCTCCTCCTCTTCCTCTTTCTCCACTTCCTCTACCTACACCAACACCTGTACCTCCTCCACCTCCACCTCCACTTCCACCTCCGCTTCCACTTCCACTTCCACCTCCACGTCCACTTCTACCTCCACTTCCTTCTCCTTCTCCTCCTCCACCACCTCCTCCTCTTCCCTTTTCTCGCCCATATCCCCTTAGCAATATTTCCCTGAATACAAACTCGAACTCGCTCAAAAGACGATATTGTGCAAACGAGCTATGAAAGAGCGTGAAAAAAGGACCCACCACTATCGTTATACCTTCTTGGACATCTTCGTCTGATCCTAGAAGATGGAGACGAGCGCTCTTTGAGAAAAATCTTAAAAAAAATAAGGGGGGGGGGGCGGAGGGGGGAATGTTTAACGGGTTGTGGTCACACACTCCTGAAATTCTGAGGAGGGGAGAGAGTCGTTAGTGTGCGCGACGGTGCTGCCATCTGTTGCTTGGACGCGTCATTTCTTCTCGTCTTTTGTCTCGATATTTCCGAATGGACATCAACCAACGCAGAATTAATTATCAAGATGAGGTGTTGAGAAACGATATTTGTATATTTCGTCGCGTTTACGGTTGATTCTCACTCGAATTAACGCGAAATTAAAATGTTTCTTTTGGGCGAAATCCGGCAACCCCAAAAGAAAGATCTGCAGCGTGAATTATAGAAGGACTTGACATGCTTTATTTCTTTTCTTTTTTTCTTCCTTATCTCCAAGTAGGTCGAGAGTGTGCATGCGTGCGTAAGCGATTGTTCATGCGTTTAATTAGGAAGATATTTACGCGCATGTGGATGTATTTACAAGCCGGTATTTGGCCATAACTTGAAGGTATGGCGTTTTAATTACATCTCTTCGACTCTCTGACACTATAATCATCATTAGTCTGCATCAACAAACTGATAACCTTGTGTCATTAACTCACGTAATTGTGGTGGTTATTTCTGGTACTTGTTACTATCATAGCCGTTACAATAACTTGTTTGTTCCGTGCAGAGCCATCCATACTCGCGATGTATTTGTGAGAGCGTAGGTGTTGCATCCATACACACATAAACTATATCTCTATCTATCTCTCTTTATCTCCCTACCTGTCTATCTACTATTCATCCCTCCATCTATCAGTATATGTGTGTGTAAACACACACACACTTTTATATATATGTATATATATATATATATATATATATATATGAATATATATATATATATATATATATATATATATATATACATATATATATATATATATGAATATATATATATATATATATATATATATATATATATATATATATACATACATATATATATATATATATATATATATATATATATATATATATGTGTATATGTATGTATATGTGTATGTGCCTGTGTGACACTATGTATATATATATATGTATATATATATATATATATATATATATATATATATACATACATATATATATATATATATATATATATTTATATATATATATATATATATATATATATATATATATATATATATATGAATATATGTATGTATATGTGTATGTGTCTGTGTGACACTATGTATATATATATATATATATATATATATATATATATATATATATATGTATATATATATATACATATATGTATATATATATATATATATATATATATATATATATATATATATATGAATATATGTATGTATATGTGTATGTGTCTGTGTGACACTATGTATATATATATATGTATATATATATATATATAAATATATATATATATATATATATATATATATATATATATATATGTATATATGTATATATATACATACATATATATATATATATATATATATATATATATATATATATATATATATACTGTATATATATATATATATACATATATATATACATACATATATATATATATATATATATATATATATATATATATATATATATACATATATGTATATATATATATATATATATATATATGTATATATATATTTCTATATATATATATATATATATATATATATATATATATATATATATATATATATATATATATATATGTACATATATACATATATATATATATATATATATATATATATATATATATATATATATATATATATATATATATATATAGATACGCGTCATTTACTACCTCGTTTCCGGTTTACCTTACGTGACCTTCCGATTGTCCCCGCAAGTACGAAGTGACGTAGGACCTTATTACCCTTTTATATATATATATATATATATATATGAGTGTCTGATATATGCACCTAACCGCGATGATGATTCCCCTCACCAGCCACCCACGGCAGGTCATCCCAACTAATTATTTAATCGCATAAGCCCTCACAACTCATTCCTTTTCCCTCAACGCTGTCGCCGCAACACTCATTAGAATTACCGTCACAGCTTCTCTTCCATCCCCCCTCCTACCCCCTCCCCCCCCCTTTCCTTCCCTTCCTCCCTCTGTGCCACTTTGCTTGCTCCTTCCATTCCTCACTTGCTCTCTCCCCACTCTTCCTTCCCTTTTGTCTCTCCTTCTCTCCTTTCTCCCCTCTACCTCCCTCCTCCCTCTCTTTTTTCCCTCCCATCCCTCCTTCCTCCCTCCCTCTCTTCCCTCCCATCCCTTCTTTCCCTTCCACCCCTCTCTTCTCTCCCCTCACATCCCTCTCTCCTTCCTCTCTTCCCCTCCCCTCCCTTCCCTCTCTCCTCCCTCCCCTCACATCCCTCTCTCCTTCCTCCCTACCCCTCCCCTCCCCTCCCACTCCTCCCCTCCCCACCTCCATCTATCCCTCACCCTTGCTCCTCAGGCATGCCCTCAACTAGGCCTACATGTCCATGGCATGTCTAAGAGGAGGCCTAGAAATCCCCGTGGGCGTATCGCTTGCACGAAGTCCTCCTCGACGCCCGCACTGGTGGAGGGCTACGTGGGAGGGGCGGGGGAGGGGGGTGTTGAAATAGGCCTATGAAGGAGGGATGTATAATTTTTTCTCTCTGTCGCCTTTCTCACTGGCATGTTTTTGTAAATATTTTTTTCACCACTTGTTTTGTTATTTTTATTGTTATTATTATTATTGTTATTGTCTTTTTTCTCTATTATCAATCATTATCATCATCATTATCGTTACTGATATTGTTGCTGTTGTTATTATTATTATCATCATTATTGTTAGTAGTAGTACTATCATCATTATCATTATTACTATTAGCATTACTATCATCATGATTATCATCATCATCATTAATGGTATCATTATTTCAACTGCATTGACAAAGAGATAAGCAAGCAACAACAAAAAAGGCAACAGAAAAAGACAATAAAAAGGAAGAAGAAAGAAACAAGACAAATAGAAAAGAAAGAAGAAAGAAACAAGACAAATAAAAAAGGAAGAAAGAAACAAGACAAATAAAAAAGGAAGAAAGAAACAAGACAAATTAAAAAAAATAGAACGAACGACCAAAGAAAGCGAATCTGAGAGAGAGAGAGAGAGAGAGAGAAAGAGACAGAGGGAGGGGGGATAGAGAGAGAGAGAAACAGACACACCAAGAGTAAGAGAGATAACAAAAAAGAAAAGGAAAGAGAGACATAGAATGAAAGAGAGAGAGAAAAAAAATTGAGCACGAAAACCGAGAAAGAGATCGAAGGGAAAACGAAGAACAAGAAATACGGAAAACAAGAGGAAGAGAGAAAGAGGAGACAAGAGGCTGCTCGCACGGATAAGGAGAGTCAAGAGGCGCAGAGAGCAAGAGAGGAAGTCCTTCAAGAATAGTTTCCTTCACGGTTGGAATAAAATATAGAGACTGTTAGTTATAAAGGAGAGTTGATACCCGTATGCATATATGTGAATGGGAGTGAGTATGTGTGTGTGTGTTTTTTGTGCTTGTATTTGTATGTGTGTGTTTGTGTTGTTGTTTTTTGTTTTTTTGTGTGTGTGTGTTTGGTATTTGTGTGTTAGTATTTGTGTGCGTGCGTGTGTGTCTTTGTGCGTGCGTGTGTATAAGTGTGTCTTTGTATCTGTGTGATAGGTTTGTATGTATTTGTGTGTGTGTATGTGTGTGTGTGCATTTGTATGATTGTATAAGTGTGTGTGTATGTGTAGGCAAAGGGCATGCATGCATCCTGACTCTTTACACTAGGTTGAATAATATCACAGCCATCCCTTTAAAAACTTCAATATCACTAGCAGATCCGGACACGTGCACAGCGCTAACAATCGATTCGGAAATAAGTGTAATGCAAATTCCCTTTCATAGCGTTTTGTTAATGGTAGATAAACACCAAAATATAAACGTAAATAGAAAAATGGAAAAACTGCACTGGATGATGTACGCGTAATTTACACCTTTGAATCCAAGCGTCTTTAAGATAGGATTTCTTCATCTTCCACTTAAGGATGAGCGCCACTTCTAAGTAAGGATGAGCGCCACTTTTGAGTAAGGATGAGCGCCACTTCTAAGTAAGGATGAGTGCCACTTCTAAGTAAGGATGAGTGCCACTTCTAAGTAAGGATGAGCGCCACTTCTAAGTAAGGATGAGTGTCACTTCTAAGTAAGGATGAGTGTCACTTCTAAGTAAGGATGAACGCCACTTCTAAGTAAGGATGAGCACCACTTCTAAGTAAGGATGAGCACCACTTCTAAGTAAGGATGAGCACCACTTCTAAGTAAGGATGAGTGTCACTTCTAAGTAAGGATGAGCGCCACTTCTAAGTAAGGATGAGCACCACTTCTAAGTAAGGATGAGCGCCACTTCTAAGTAAGGATGAGTGTCACTTCTAAGTAAGGATGAGCACCACTTCTAAGTAAGGATGAGCGCCACTTCTAAGTAAGGATGAGTGCCACTTCTAAGTAAGGATGAGCACCACTTCTAAGTAAGGATGAGCACCACTTCTAAGTAAGGATGAGCACCACTTCTAAGTAAGGATGAGCGCCACTTCTAAGTAAGGATGAGCACCACTTCTAAGTAAGGATGAGCGCCACTTCTAAGTAAGGATGAGCGCCACTTCTAAGTAAGGATGACGCCACTTCTAAGTAAGGATGAGCGCCACTTCTAAGTAAGGATGAGCACCACTTCTAAGTAAGGATGAGGTGAACTACTCATCCCAGAAGGAATAAATTTCAGGATAACTTCATTTCTAAGTAAGGACGGATTATACCTCTAAGTAAGGTTCAATTGCACATCCAAGAAAAGATAGAATTCACTTCTAAGTAAAGATAAACTTCTAATCAAGGATGAACTACACTTCTAAAAGATAAACTAAGTAAGGAATAATTACACTTCTAAGTAAAGATAAACTTCCAAGTAAGGATAAACTACACATCTAAGTAAGGGTGAAAAAGAAACCAGAAACTCGATCGCTTACCAAGTGTGTTTCACGACCTTCAAAGCAATGGTCGTTAGGAGAGCGTTGGCATTCTTTGACCGCGTCTATGATGTCCGGGGACGCGTATTTTCGAGGTCCAAATGTGCCAAAAGATTAAAGATGTGTTGGAAAGCGAGGTCTTACAGCTGGCTAGGAATTTTTGCTTTGACGCGACCCGTCTTGGGATGTTTGGTTGGGGGGCGCGAGGTTACTGGTGTTTTTTTTTTTTTTTTTTTTTTTTTTTATTATTATTATTATTATTATTATTATTACTTTTTTTTTTTTAGCTATCTATTTAACTTCATTTATTCATTTGATTAGTTGTTTGTTAATTCTTTTTTTTTAATATATTTTAATTTTTCGTTCTTGTTTTGTTTATAATGCTTTTTATCTTTTTGTTTGTTTGTTCGTTTGTTTGTTCTTTATGTTTTGCCTATCTATATTTCTTTCTTTACATTTCATTTCGTCTTTCTTTCACGTAACTTGAACCAATCTTTTATTCATTTCCTTTGTTTATTCTGTCTTCTCATATCTTATTTTCTCTCTCTTTCTTGCTTTCCCCCTTTTTTAACCAACCTTTTATTAACTTGTCATTTATCTATTTCATTCTGTCGAAACAAGAGTGAAGCTGAATGTCGAAATCAGCTGATTGTTATTATCATTATCATTTCAGTATCATTATCAATATAATCTTTTTTTTCTTTTTTTTTTGGTTATCAATTTTGTCGTTATTATGATCATCACTATCACTGTTATCATTATCATTTTAATCATTATTATTATCATCCCTATTGTCATCATTATTATTATCATCCCTATTGTCATCATTATCATTATCATTTTAATCATTATTATTATCATCCCAATTATCATCATTATCATAATCATCATCATTATACCTGGTCATTATCGCGCTTTATCTATACACAAAATAACCCTGGCTCTCTTTGATAACAATCACTCCATATTATTTCCAGCTTAGCCTCCACGTCAGTAAGATAACTCGCCAAGGTTCGAAAAGGCGATGCCTCACATAGCGGTTCGAAACAACGGCGACATTTAGACTTTGTTATATTTTTGTGCGAATTAAGTTGGCTCTATTTATGTTTGAATAGTTTAATTACTTTGGAGTCGCATTTTTTTTTTTTTTTTTTTTTTTTTTTTTTTGTGCATCGTAATAGTGTCTTTGTACGCTTTTATGAAAGAGAAAAGACAACGTTTTAAAAATAGTTAAATTATTGAGTATATAATGGAGCTCATTTAAGTTGTTTTACTTAAGTCTTTTCAACTTTTGTCTCGTACACTTTTTTTTTGCAAAGGATTTTTTTTTTTTTTTCCGAAGATAAAATTGTTGCAGAGAGAACGTTGGTATTTTTGCCCCGAGCGTTAAAAAAGTACTGGAACGCCTCCGCCTCCGCTGATATGTCGTAATATTATATTTTCCTTGAGATGCGACTAAAAGGAAGGTCAGAGTACACTCCATTCAAGACTATGTTCTTTATTAATATTATCCTTAAAAGACTCAGGTTCTGGCATCTGCCAAGATTAGGTTCACGGATTTTGCTAAGACGGGTTCAAAGAAATGCCGTTTGAGTTATACACACACACACACACACACACACACACACACACACACACACACACACACACACTCTAAGTAAGGATGAGCGCCACTTCTAAGTAAGGATGAGCGCCACTTCTAAGCGTCAGGACGAGCTTCACTTCTAAGTAAGGATGAGTGTCACTTCTAAGTAAGGATGAGCGCCACTTCTAAGTAAGGATGAGCGCCACTTCTAAGTAAGGATGACACCACTTTAAGTGGGATGAGTGTCACTTCTAAGTAAGGATGAGCGCCACTTCTAAGTAAGGATGAGCGCCACTTCTAAGTAGAGGGATGACGCCACTTCTAAGTAGATGGAGAGCACCACTTCTAAGTAAGGATAGGCACCACTTCTAAGTAAGGATGACGCCACTTCTAAGTTAGGATGAGCACCACTTCTAAGTAAGGATGAGCACCACTTCTAAGTAAGGATGAGCACCACTTCTAAGTAAGGATGAGCACCGCTTCTAAATAGGATGACACCACTTCTAAGTAAGGATGACGCCACTTCTAAGTAAGGATGAGCGCCACTTCTAAGTAAGGATGAGCACCACTTCTAAGTAAGGATGAGCACCACTTCTAAGTAAGGATGAGCACCACTTCTAAGTAAGGATGACGCCACTTCTAAGTAAGGATGAGCGCCACTTCTAAGTAAGGATGACGCCACTTCTAAGTAAGGATGAGCACCACTTCTAAGTAAGGATGAGCGCCACTTCTAAGTAAGGATGACGCCACTTCTAAGTAAGGATGAGCGCCACTTCTAAGTAAGGATGGCCTTGCACTAAGCTAAGGATCAGCTTATACAATGCAGGATGAAGCACCACTTCTAAGTAAAGATGAGCACCACTTCTGATAGGATGAGCTTCTCACTTCTAAGTAAGGATGACGCCACTTCTAAGTAAGGATGAGCGCCACTTCTAAGTAAGGTTCGACACCTTCTAAGTAAGGATGCGAGCGCCCACTTCTAAGTAAGGACCGACTGCGCACTT
>BOPN01010261.1:0-24685 GCA_017312705.2 Penaeus japonicus
CACTTTAACAAGGCAATTTTCGGACAATATGAAAACTGCCTTCCACTTGGGTTTATCTGCCATTTATCAACACGGTAGAGTGTTTTGCAAGTTGTCAAGTTGTTAAGTAGTTGAGTTCATCAATGACTCTGATCTGGTTCTTCTGAACGATGGTAATCAGTCGCGAGCGGACGATAATACCGGTAATTTGAGACTTATTGACCTATCACTGGTCTCTTCAACACTAGCAGCCAAGTGCCTGGCACACCATTGATAAATCGTTGGAAAGCGATCACCTTCCTATTAGTATTAAATATTCATGCGACACTACGAGAACGCATTGAGCACCCAAATCTAACGTAAAAAGAGCTGACTAGATCGCCTTCACAAAGAGTGTCAAGTTCGGGGTTGTTGGAGATGATAAAGTAAATAATATTCAAAATTGTATTATAAATGCAGCAATGGCAAACATTCGACAGACAGGGTTAAGCATGGAGTTCCATGGTGGACACTAGATTGCCGCAGGGCGGTATGTGAACGAATTAGGGCCTACAGCCTTTCCAAAATGATATCACAAATGAGAACTTTCGCAATCGCAAACTAGCGTGAGCTAGGGCTCGAAGAACAATCGGACAAGCTAAAAGGGACTCCTGGCGAAGCTTTGTCTCTATACAATTATATAAACATTAACAAAAAACCTTAATGTTTTACAATTGAAATAAAAACATAGTTCTTCATAATTAGTCACTGCAATCTCCTTCAGTTTCTTTTGACTCGCTATATATGCTTTCATTCATTAATGCCAGCATTTGAGGGGGCAAATTTACACCAAAACAGGTACTGTTTGAGATGAACCTCTTCGTGTGCAACAGTCCAGTCAATGTATCTGTAGATAGGCGGTTTCTAAGTTGTGTTTTCATTCTGTTCACAGCAGAAAACATTCTCTCGACTGTTGCACTGGAATGAGGCAAGCACAAAAGGTTCAGCATAAAGGGAGCCAAATAAGGAAATAGTGGTTCATTGTTCCCTGACTTGGCATCGCGTACATTTACCCAAAACTGCACTGGAGTTATACCAGGCTGAGTGTCCAAGTCAGTATGTCTCAGCATACGCCCTTCAGTATCAAAAGTTTGTACTGTTTCATCATTAACAAGGGTGGGGAAGGCTGGCATGAGGGGAGCAAGTGATGTCATATTTTTAAGCTTTAAATTTGCAGGATCTAATGTTTCCAGGTGTTGAAATGCAGAATCTCGAAAAGGAAACCTTTTCATTTGAACAGCAGCTTCGATGTAGAAGGACAGGCAGCGCTGGTGGAAAAATTCAGTGGCTACCGTTGAAGTGGTGTGCTGCTTAGATAGTGTCATCCCTACCTTGGCCCCAAAGTACATAGAAGAGAATGGCTTAAGATTGTGAGGATCACATGGAGCAACGTCTGACAAAGGTTTTTTTTGCAAGTATTCATCACACAGGTAGCATTCAAGTATGGATTTCAAAGTGCGAGAAACTGACTTGTTGATTCAGACTGCATTTGTTTATTCAGTATGTTGAACATTGGTAGAACAAAGTCAAGAAACTGCAGGAAAAGCTTTGTAGTAGGGTAATTAAGGCCCGTAGTAAAGAACCTGTGGGGTGTGGGGCGTCGGGAAAATGTGACGGGTGTCGGGTGTAGGGCGTAGGATAAAATGTCCTACGCCCTACACCCGACACCCGTCACATTTTCCCGACGCCCCACACCCCACAGGTTCTTTACTACGGGCCTTAGTCTTTCAAGGATATTTTCACAAGCAATGAGTCTTTCAGAGAGGACAGCATCAACAAAATACAATTTCAAAGCATCATACTGCTCCAGAAGTCGAGCAACAACCATGTGCAGGGACAGCCATCTTGTCTGACACGGGTGTAGCATTTTATGTGGCTTAACTCTGACAAATGTTTGAAAATTTTCCAAAGTTCCCATGCGTTTTGGACTGCAGTTGAAATAGCTGTACACATCCCTGGCTAGGTCTTCTACAGCTCTTGGTAACTTTGAGCAAGCATTTGAGGCACACAGAGAGAAAGAGTGGCAGATGCATCTCATTATAAACAATCCATTTACATCATTTTTAAGATGAGAAGAGAGCGAGTTGTGTGCTCCAAGCATGGCATTTGCTCCATTTGCTCCAAAACCTATCAAAATTTCTTTATATGGAATATCATTATCAGTGAAGAATTTTACAAGGCTGTTGTATAAAGACAGAGCAGAACAATCTTTTAAAGGAATGAGTCCCAAAAAACAGTTTTTGACTTGGTCATCTACTAACATCCTAGCTACCATAGACAGGTGTTTTATACATCCCTTATCTGTACTTTCATCAACAATAATTGAAAACTTAGAATATTTCATTTTTTCTATAAGGTTTGCTGAACTAAATTTCCCTGATACATTCTTAATTACAGAAGTCAACTTTGTTCGACCACATTTGATGTGTTTGGCTATCTCAGAGTCAGGGCACATTGACTGAATAAGCTGTGGCATATGTTCTACTGCCATGATTGGCAAGTCATGTTCACTGATAAATGTTGCCAATCTTATTTCACTTTCTTTTGTAGCATCTTTTTTTTCTAGCACTAACTGTGGGCAAATCCAAAACTGATGGCTGCCTCCTAGCTGAAACACAGTTTTGAGCATGTTTTTTTTCCCCTTAGCATGAGTTTTTAAATCACGCTTCCCTGCATTCAAATCAGATGGACATGACAGGAAGTACAGTATGCAAAATATATTTCTTTTGAGCTAGGTTTCAGCCATCCAACAAACTCTGCTTCCCTTTCCCATGAGGCCTTATACTTCTGGGTATATCGCCCTTTTTTCTACCACTTGCAGCTGGTACAGGCACATCCCTGTCAGGGTCACTCTCTGAATCGGTGTCCATGGTCACAGTCAGTCCAGATGCCCCGTTGGCACGAGACCTAAAGACAAAGTTTTCTTAAGTTAAATGGACGATATAACTTCCCCTACCGCCACACAAAACACATCCACAGCCAACGCAAATGACACTCACTTGCACTGTACGCAATACACTTCTTTTCGGCTCTCACTGCTGTCGCCGAGACCAACAGGTCTCCCACTGGCGGCCCGCGTCAGTCACACATGCACACACTCCCCTTACGCATTTTAATCAATACCAATTGGATTAAAACGTCCACAGACAAGCAATAATATTCATCGGGTGCGGGATAAATATTTTGCTACTGGTTTACATACGGACAATATACAGGATAGTATTTATATAATTTTACTATATAAATGAAGTATAATAGCTAGTAGGCGAGTACAATGACCTCTATTTATTCCAGTCGAAAATTGATATTGCACACATACAATAAGGCAATAATATTACTAATATTACATACATAAGTTCGCACGCTCACACTGTCGTCACGTTACAGATTCTGGTGGCGTAATTTCGTTGTTCCAATCACTGTAAACTGTGTATTTGATTTACGTGACTTGCGTCGTATTCACTGAGACTCACTCAAGAGCCAGTTTTTAAAAATGGTGTATGATCGTTACTCCATTAATTTCATAGAAATCCTGTATAATTTATAACAGTTTGTGCCTCACAATGTAGACTTGTTGTCGTCATAACGTGTAAAATTACACGCTAGGTTTTAGCTAACCCTGGAGTTTTTTATTTTATTTCAAACTTTGTAGGCATATTTGTCTTACTCAGATTAGTTTCGACACGTCAAAGTGTACCAGAAAAATATTGTAACCTGACGCACGGGGTGGGGGGTGGGGGGGAAGTGATTGTCTGTAAGTAAACCTTTACTAATATATTTCTTATTATTATTACTAGATCATTAGGATACACTTCAAACATCCTACCACACACACACCCAATAATAATACGCCAGGAATGCATGTTTTGCTTTGTCTCGTGTTAAAAACTTTATTTGAACGAAGGATGAATACGTCATCCGTACGTCTGACCGTTTGAGCCTCACAGATGGCATCGGTATATAACATAAGGGTAAATTTTGTAGAATAATGGTAGCAAAAGTACCTGAGTGATGTACATCTATGTGTTCGTGGATGCGTAGGCAGCCAGGCTTCTTACGGGTTCCTACCCGTAAGAAGCCTGGCCAGTAAATCTTTAACACTGACTTTTCACGATGACTGCTAACGCTTGACTGAGCAGTCTCCGACAGAGAAAAAGAGCGAGAACGTTTGATCTGACCAATCCGTCGCGTGAGCTACTAGTACTGTACGCGTACAGAAGTGGGCTAGGAGAATGGAGTCGAGAGTGCCCGAGGCCCCATAAATTTTCTGTTGATTTTCTGTGACTAATTCAAAGTATCTGTAGATTTATCCCAGAAATCTGTTTTTCTGTATGATCAATGAAATATCTGTAGAAATAGAGATATATATATGTAGACCTGGCAACACTGCATTGCTAACACACTCGCTAGGCAGTTCTCTTACACAAGCAGCTCAGAAAACTACAATCCTGCTTTCCTGACCACCAAGGAAGCATCTGAGCTGCAACCAATACACTTTGCCACACTTTCAACAATACGCTTTCCCAGAGTTAGAATGACTCTGGCGTGACGTTAAGGAGTGGACGAAGCGGCCTGGCAATCGGCGCGAATATTACATGCAGTATTTGCCGAGGTACATCTTCGTACAGAATAATTACTTCTACCGGCACCACGCCTTCCTCGACGAAGTAGCTCGTCTGTCCCCTCCGCAGTCCGAGCGAAACGACGTCGCTCGTGCACCGCTGCCCGACTCCGACGAGCCACAACCCGGCCCCTCACACACCTCCAATTAAGTTAAGAAGTCACATCCGAAGTAAAAATTTACATGTCACGAAGTGGTATGAAAAGGGGTGGGCGAAGACACCCCCTCCCCTTGGCTAGGGCAAACTTGAAATCAGTGATTATATCTGTATTGAAAATTTATATGTCACGCAGTGGCATCTGCCCCGTTGCTAGGGCAGATCTAAAATCGCTCAGTGACATGTTGATGGCGGTTCACGTCCGCATTGAAAAGTGACCTGCCATGCAGTACCCTAAAATGTGGGAGGGGTCCAGGGGCAATGCCCCCCCCCTTTCCAGGGCAAACCTAAAAACTAGGTTAGGTCTATGGGTTGGGTTTTGATTCCGAAAAAAATGTTTAAATCGTTTAGTGCTGTATCGACGGTGGCGCTTGTGTCGTACCTAGAAGGTTGGTTGCGTCTTTATCCAAATTTACCAAATGAAAGTATCTGATGAATATAGTAGAAAAATAGTGAACGGCCCGCTATAATCATAGCGGGTCGGGCACTCACGACCAGACGACACCACTACAAGCATAATCGCGTTGTTAATGATGAAAAGAATGACAATTCTCATCAAAATAAAGATAGTAATGCAAAAACTGTCGCGGTCGACGGCACCGTCCAAGCGCAGTCATCTACGATTACGTTACTTAAAAGGTACGCTCTGCCTCAATTAAGACCGAAACTAAATGCAATGACTTTGCAAGCACGTATCTTGAGCGAGGAAACAATATTGCAGACAGCAATGACCTCTGGCAATCCCGGGTGACGTCAGATATGATTCTGGCATCGCGACGCGTCGCCTTATCATCTCACTACTTCCGGATCGACGTAGTGGGATGAAAGTGGATGCCCTATCACCCTGGAACGGTCATTTCAGCATCCCCATAGCCTGAAACGATGAATATAAACATTAGTTGCAGTTGCCAGATGCCACCAGAATTGTTCGCTGGTGGCAACTGATTTTTTTAAGCAGCATATTCTTTAGACATGTAATCATTTTCGCGCTTAAACTTAATGTTTCAGTTTTAAGAGCTTTTACGCCTTTTTATCGTATTTTATTCCCTACATTCCTTTCTTTACATTCGGGTTTATTTTCATTTACATTAATTCTTTTACCTTTGTGTTTTAATAATCATGTTTATTTTTCAATGATTCCATTTTAAGAACTGTATTTAATTTTTAGTCATTTTACGTGTTTCTCTAAAGGTCTGTATATAAGAGCAGCCATGTGAGCTTCCAACAGAGTCCGCTTCCAGCCTTTGTTCACCGCTAAGTTTTTGGTCGTGTCCAGTTGTGAAATATAAATCTAGAGTGGTGATTATTGCATCAAAATTGACACCAGGCATAGCATAGACAAAGTGCCTTCTTTTTACTGTATTCGTAAATGCTGCAGAAAACTATATATTGCCATTGTAGTAGTGCGGGACGCCCTATACCGTGGCAAATTGGCGTAGTACCGTTGAATACCAAATAGACGTCCTGCCTACCACTAAACGTAGTGTGCAGATATACGGAATGACAGTGCAATGGCTCAATGCCAAATGAGTATAATATGGAGATGTGTGATGATGAGTATATGCATAGAATTAGCCCGCTTGGCACGTCACTCTTCCTTTGCTGCCACCACCCAGTTATACGTCTGGGAACGTCATGTGTGTGTGGGGGTGTAAGAATCGTGTGCAAGAGAGTGTAAGGGAAAAACAGGAGTGTGGGCGTGGATGTATGTGTGTATAATATGCGTGTATGAAAGTGGTTTGGTAGCGTGCGAACCGAGGGGGCGTGGTGGGTGTATGAGATGTGTGAATGTATGAACGAATAACTGAACGAATGTGTGAGTGAGTAAACAGTTGAGAGACTGCGTGCTTAAACCGACTCGATGTGTACTAATTATTCATATATGTGCGAGCCTTCAGAGTAATCAACATGAATCTGGAGACTTCAACCATAGGTAAAGTAGTAATCCAAACCTTTAAAAAACAATGAAACCAGCTTCAAGGTAAGTACATAAATTTTTTCTGTGACCAAGTTTTTATTTAATAATTTATAAATGAATAGGCCAAGAGTATATCCATCGCTCATTCACATATACTGGTGCAATAGATTTAATTTGATAATTATTTTAACGTATGCTCAACCTGTCAGTATTATCAAGATAGAGTTGTATTATTATACTATTGTTAATATCTTTTTTCTTTTCCAGATACAGAATTCAAGTTAATCTTTCTATTCGGATAAAATATTTGAATAATTCTCTTCAGATGGAAAGCTGAAATTGATCTCTTCGTTTCAAATACAATATTCAGATTAATACTTTTTTTTCCAGTTTTAAGGTAAAGTATTTCGTATCCTCCTTCAGCCAAAGTATCCACAATGAGAAACAAATTAAAATGATTTAAAATGAATATACAAACTTTAAAATAATAATCATTCACTCGGTATTTAAAACATATGATTCAGAAACACTTCACAGGTAATTTCGTTTATTATGTGCAGAAATACCGTAATCATTAAATAACAGAATAATTGACATACATGTAAAAATAAATGAACTTTATAGTTGTTGGCCTTTGCTCCACAGACGTTCACTCTTAGACACCGTTCAAGATGTGACATATATATACATAGAAATATCCGATGGTATACAAACAGTAGCAAAGGGACCTTAACTAACACAATAAAAATAGATAGATAGCGAAACGAATCAACTTAGAAATCGGGGTTGATGTCGCCCCAATAAAATTAATCTAAAATGGATGTGGAGGCGGAAATACCGGAATGATACTAGGCAATATCCTAAAGACTGAATATAGATTAACTTAATAATTGTACTAAAATAACTGCGTATAGGGGCAAGCAGTTATAAACAATTAAAAGAAACGAATTATTAGCTTGACTAATATAAATGAAATATGGCGAATTGACGCAGTCACATAGATGACACCACAATATATAGTTTTCTGCAGAATTTAGTCACGAATAAAGTAAAAAAAAAGGCACTTTGTCTATGTTATACCTGGCGTTAATTTTGATGCAATAATCACCACTCTCGACCTGAATTTCACAACTGTACACGACCAATAACTTATCTGATTGCTGGACGAGATGGAAAAATCAGCCAGGGTACTCGAAGAGAGAGAACAGAGCTTTCTGACAAGACAAGCGTGTTGAACAAAGGCTGGAAGCGGGCTCCGCTGGAAGCTTGCTTGCTTGCTTGCTTGTTGGATTTATTGGCTATCAACCAGCGGCACAAGCCAAGGTTATTAAGCCAATGATTCCATTTTATTTTATCAATCTATATAAGGTCATAAAGTTTTGTCTCCTTTAGAAAAGTGATTACTTTTTGAATTATTTTTTCATTATTTGACAATAAATTTTTGATGTTATAATCTATATTTTTTATTTGAAAGTAATTTTTGATGTTTTGTCTATTGTTGTTATATTTGCAACATGATATTAATATGTGCGCCATTGTTAGGTTGTTGTTGCAATGGTCACATCTAGGAGGGAAATTTTTTTCTATATATGGAGTGAGGTGTGTCAGTCTTGTTGCGTTGACCCTTATTCGGGCCAACACCACCTCCTCCCTTCTAATTTTCCTGTGGGCTGTTTCCCACATTGTAATTTCTTCTTTGGTCTTGTTGTTTAAAGTGAGGTCGGTCCACTCACTCTGCCACAGGAGATGGATTTTTGCTTTTATAAAAGAGACAAAACACCTGAGATCTGTGCGGATAATACCAGGCTCCAGATCGCCAGTCGACCCGGCTAGTTTGTCAGCCTGTTCATTACCATGGATACCCGAGTGTCTAGGTACCCATATCAGTTTGATTGATTTATTGGCACTATGCATTTTACGAATGATATTACCCTGTATTTCATTATAGGTGGTTTCTAGTGATTTAATGGCTTTAATTGAACTTAACGAGTCTGAAAAAATGACTATTCTATCGTGGGTCGTCGATAGGGCAAAATCTAAAGCTTTATCTATTGCAAAAAGTTCGGCAAGAAAGATCGATGTATGATTCGGCAATCGAAATCTCAACTGACATTCAGTCGACCATACACCCGCTCCCACACACTCGTCTGTCTTGGACCCGTCGGTATATAAATGAAAAAAGGAAAGATGTTTAATTAGGATCTCTCTGAACCTCTGGCGTACCTCCACCTCCGACACCGTGGCTTTGGCTGATGGTAGCCAGTCTACAATGGTGGAAAAATTGGGTGTTTCCCACGGTGCTATATTTGACTGAACCAGGGTATCGATGGTAGAGAGATCTATACCGACTTTATCTGTGAGGTCATGGAGTCTATTGCCCAGCGGCTTCCCGCCGCGTTGCTGGGGCCCTAACTGCCGGCGCAAAACTTCCTTGTTAGGATGATGGGGCTGCCTGGCTACCTTGGCGGCATAAGTCAGCGCAAGCTGGCCGCGTCTAAGACGGAGGGGAGGTACTCCCGACTCTGCCTCTGGGCGCTCAGTGCGAGTGCACATAAGGGCTCCAAGACAGACGCGTAAACACGCATTCTGCACAACATTCAAACCTTTCAGAGTTGAGCTCGTTGCCGAGCCATACACGATTGACCCATAATCTACTTTAGATCTAATCAGGGATTTATATAACATCAGTAAAGACTTTCTATCAGCTCCCCATTTGTGTCCAGAAATGCACTTTAATAAATTGAGTGCTTTTTGACATTTATTCTTTAACTGACCAATGTGGTCTTTCCAATTTAATCTACTATCAAAAAGTAGTCCAAGAAATCTAGCTGAATTTTGAATAGGTATTGGGTGGTTGTCTAGAGTTAGCCTGATGTTGGGCTTTCTCCTATGTGTAAAAACCACTCCAATACTCTTTCTAATGGAAAACTTAAAACCCCACTGGAGGCCCCAGTTATGAATCATATCCAGTGCCAATTGGATCTGATTTGCCGAGAACTCTGCATTATTGCTGGAGTGCCATAATGCACAATCATCGGCGTACAGTGAGTATTTAAGATTCCGAGGAGGAGATGGTAAAATGTCATTTATTATACATAAAAATAATGTGGGAGACAAGACACTTCCTTGTGGGACCCCGTTTGCCTGGACAAAAATGTCCGAGAAAGTGACGTTGTCAGAAAACAATTTGACAGAAAACGTTCTGTCAGAAATGAAATTTTGGATAAAACAAGGCAAGTTTCCACGTAATCCGAAAGCAGTAGGCCATGTCGCCAAGTCATGTCGTAGGCTTTTTCTATGTCCTAAAGCTTTTGATATCAAAAAGCCTTTTTGGCAAATGCCTCATGAATATGACTTTCCAGTTTTACTAGCTGATCGAGAGTTTGACGTCCCTTTCGGAAGCCGCACTGCTCGTCAACTAGTAAATTCCTGGTATTTAAAAAATGCAATAGCCTACTATTAACAATTCTTTCCATGACCTTGCATAAGCAACTTGTCAACGCAATTGGGCGGTAAGAGATGGCGGATCTCAGTTTCCCCCTCCTTTCAATATGGGAATGATGTGGGCGAAGTGCCATGAATTTGGAAAAGTCTGGCTTTCCAAATATCGTGTACACTTCTAGCAACTTAATCATGTCATCATGATTAAGATGCTTTATCATCTCATATCGAATCTCATCGGGGCCTGGGGATGTTCCTCTACAGGCTTCTAGGGCTCGGACAAGCTCATTCATAGTTAGATCTTTATTATAATCAAAATTATCTCCTGTGGCAAAGTGAATTGGTTGCAGCTCGGCTGCTTCCTTGGTGGTCAGGAATGCAGGGTTGTAATTTTCCGAGCTGCTTGTATAAGAGAACTGCCTGGCGATTGTGTTAGCAATGTCTCTAGGTTCATCATAATTACTTCCCTCATGAATAATATTTCTGATCTTATTTGATGACTTTTTTCTATTGATTCTATTGACTGTGGACCAAACCTCTGATAACTTGGTGTTACTATTTATCGTAGAGACAAAGCTTCGCCAGGAGTCTCTCTTGGCTTGTCTAATTGTTCTACGAGCCCTAGCTCTCGCTTGTTTGTAATTGCGAAAGTTCTCGTTGGTAATATTATTATGGAAAAGCCTGTAGGCCCTATTTCGTTCACATAGCGCCCTGCGGCAATCTGGTGTCCACCATGGAACTCTATGCTTAACGCTATCTGTCGAAGTCTTAGGTATGGTTGCCATTGCTGCATTTATAATACAATTTTGAACACTGTTTACTTTATCATCAATGGTTTCTCCAACAACTTCGAGCTTGACGCTCCTTGTGAAGGCGACCCAATCTGCTCTTTTTACGTTAAATTTGGGTGCTGAAGGCGTCCTCGTGGTGTCGCATGAATATTGAATACAAATAGGAAGGTGATCGCTTCCCAACGAGTCGTCAATGGTGTGCCACAGGCACTTGGCTGCTAGTGTTGAGGAAACCAGTGATAGGTCAATAAAGCTCAAATTACCGGTATTATCGTCTATTCGCGTTGGACTACCATCATTTAGAAGAACCAGATCAGAGTCGTTGATCAACTTAACTACTTGCTCACCTCTACCATTCACCCGCAGGGAACCCCAAGATGTATGACGAGCATTGAAATCACCTAGAATTAATTTATTGTTTGGCAGACTGTCCTGAATAGCAAAAAGCTCATCATAGATTAACATTTTATCAGGTGGACAGTAAGCTGAGCATATAGTCAGATACGTGTTATTGAATTTTACTTTACGTACGACGTGTTCCAAAAAGTAGAATTAATCATTCAATGAAAGGAGATTTTGGTGAGGATGTACACATGGCGACTCCGCCTCCACCCCTTCCCTCTCGGTCTTTTCTACAAAGATGGTAGTTTCTTAGCGATACGACCTCGCGGTACGATAATATCGGGAGCATAGGACGAGGCTAATAATCTAAGAGAGTTTAATTTTGATCTAAGACTTCGACAGTTCCATTGTATAATGGTATACGCGTGGATTACGTTTTATGGGGTTTGGAAGTGGCTTGTCCGCCGGTTTTTATTTTCTTTTTTTTTTTTTGGGAGGAGGCGCCTCTCCTCTCCTCAACTTCCCGAAAGGGCCTCTCGGGAATTTTGGAGACAGTAGTCTCCATGGCCTGCTCCCCTCCACCAGAGAGACGCCCGGCGGAGGATGATCTGCTCTTACGAGCAGAACTACCACCAGACGAAGTTCTAGTGGGGGTCGCCTGGACTAGAAGGTGCGATCCGGATTGTGATTTGGTATCGACCTCCTTAAGATGCTGTTTTTGCTGGGTTGATTCAGCAATTTCTTTAATTGTCTTATTCAATTCTTTGATCTGATTCATTAAGTCCTTTACCGTTTCTTTTAATTCTGCAATTTCCTGATCCTTAACTGCGAGCTGCTGATTAACACTGCTTGCACTGGAAACAGTGTTAGTTACTGCTGAGGCGTAAGAAGTATTGGGTTTGCTTGTCAAACCTTCCACTTTCTTTTTGGCCTCACGGTAGCTAACATCGTGCTCTCTCATGTATGCTAATGTCTCAGTCTCCTTCTTCAGGCTACTGCAATCAGCAGAGCCTGACTGATGGGGACCTCCACAGTTAGCACACTTGAGTGTCTTTTCCGTGCATTCAGTGGTATCGTGATCTCCAGTACATTTACCGCAAGTGAATTTGTTACTGTCCTTATCCATGCATCTTAATGAGGTGTGTCCAAATTTTTGGCATCTATTACACCGCATTGGCTTTTGAATATAAGGTCTTACTTGAACAATCTCATATCCGATTTTAACAGTACTAGGAATTTTTGGTGAAGAAAAAGTCAAGAAACACAATCCGGTCTTTGTTCGCACATTCCCATCTTTCTTTGACATACAATTTACGTCTACTACGCTCTGGTCTTTCATGGCATCAAGAATTTCGCTTTCTTCCATTGTCCTCAAATCCCTGTGAAAGATTACTCCCTTACAGGTATTTGGGCCAACAGGAATAGTTACTTTTACTGTAATGTCATGAATTTGCGTCAGCTTTAATAAATCATAAATCTGAGACTTAAATTGCACTTTCACAAGGAGGCTACCATCTCGCAATTTTCGTACAAAATCAAACCCGCCTTCCACTTGACCATCAAGGACCTTCTTAATGATAAAGGGGTTGACATTCTGCAAGGATTGATTTTCATTCATGCATCGGATGTTCACGCACCTTGCGTTCTGGGGAGGGATATCAATGTGTCGTCTGGGTCGGTCATTGGTCGGGGTTCCATTATTAGTCTTAGTGGTCTTAGAATAGTTCTGAGTCGCCCCTCCTCCTTGGGGAGGAGGAAGGGTAGCCGGGGAGTCAATCATACTGGGTATCGGACCAGGTCCGAACCCTGGGCCAAAGCCCGTTGTCCTGAGGGGACTACCTTTTCCCTTAACTTTTGGATCAACCTAATCCCAATAGCTAAGAGAGGATAAAATAAAACAAGTCTTTTAGTTAATCGTCCTCACCCCCCCTTAGTGGAAGCCTGGTTGCGTTCTCCAGTACCAACTAAGGGATCGGAGTTGTATGTAAGGCACCTTCCTACCGCCGAACCTGCCTAGTGCGAGGGACGGTAAGTTAATGCCCACCCCCCAAGCGAATACAGGAGCTCACAAGGAGACTCCTGTAGGCTCAGGAAAGTCACACAGAAATATGGAAAAAATTTAGGAGGAGAGAAAAGTTGCGCCCAAAGGACGCCCCAGACTACTGGGCCTCCCTACCCAGGGGTCAGCCCGTAAGGGCTACCCTGTGGTAGAAGAGAGCTGCGGGTCTGGGGTGGGGGCTGACTACACCTACTGTAGTCTCGTGCTACCTTCAAAAACAAAGCACTGAAGGTGCAGGCAAGGCACTAAAAGTGCAAAAGGTCTGGAAAAACAGCGTTTTACTTGACTTGTTTTACTTTAATAAAACTCAGAAGCAACAATGCCGAGCAAGACCAGAGGCCCCGAAACCAGGGTAGCTCTGGTGTCACAAGACTTATGTGTTTGTTGCTGCTGCGTTTGCAAAAAAAAACAGGGTGTGAGCCTTAAAGAGTCTCATACACGAGTGTGGCTGGAAGCCCACGTGGCAGCTCTTATATACAGAGCTTTCGAGTTATCTTAAAATACTATGTAAAGGTAAATAAACACGTAAAATAACTAAAAATGAAATACTGTTCTTAAAATGGAATTAGTGAAAAATAAAAATGACTCTTAAAACGCAGAGGTAAAAGAATTAACGAAAATAAAAACAAACCCGAATGTAAACAAAAGAATGTCGGGAATAAAATACGCTAAAAAGGCGTAAAAGCTCTTAAAACTGAAAAAATAAGTAAAAATGCAAAACCGATTAAACGTCTAAAGATGCTGCTGCTTAAGAAACAACCTCCCGACCTTCTTTATGCAATAAAAGCTCGAATGTTCTGTGTACAAAAGATTACGTATTGCAGTGTCATCAACACAAATATATATCCTAGCATTTGAAATGAAAACTCCTTACATCCTAAAAAACATTGATAAACATTTAAAAGAGGACGATGCGGCGCGACAACGCGATTTACGTCGTAGAAGAGCAGATAGAAGTGCAGCGAATGATTCTGGTGGCATCTGGCAACTGCAACTAATGTTTATATTCATCTTTTCAGGCCAGGGGATGCTGGAATGGCCTGATATCGTTCCAGGTTGATAAGGCATCCACTTGTCATGCTGCTACGTCGACCCGGAAGCAGCGAGATGATGAAGCGGCGCCAGAGTCGTATCTAACGGCACTCGATGTCGCCAAAGGGATTGCCAGGGGTCACTGGTGTTTCAATATTGCTTCCTCGCTCAAGATACGTTCCTGCAAAGTCATGGCGTTCAATTTCAATCTTAATTGAGGCAGGGCGCACCTTTATGTAACGTAATCGAGGGCGATTGCGCATGGACGGCGCCGTCGACCGCGACAGAGGGCGCTGCATTTTGCTGATATTCGCATTATTTCCTGTTATTTAAGTCATTTGCATCATTGAGCCTATTGCTATGCAAGGTATTGCATATTTCGCAATAATTAAGGGAAATGGTAGAGGGCGCTGCAGTTTGCTGATTATTTCCTGTGTTTTTTCGCAAAACACTGCGATTTTAGCCAGAGTAGCGTAATTCTATCACTTTCTAGGCATTTTCATCATTTATTCTTTTTTTTTTTACGTTGCATATTTCGCAATAATTAAGGGAAATGCAAGAGGGCGCTGCATTTTGCTGATATTCGCATTATTTCCTGTTATTTAAGTCATTTGCATATTTCGCAATAATTAAGGGAAATGGTAGAGGGCGCTGCAGTTTGCTGATTATTTCCTGTGTTTTTTCGCAAAACACTGCGATTTTAGCCAGAGTAGCGTAATTCTATCACTTTCTAGGCATTTTCATCATTTATTCTTTCTTTTTTTTTACGTTGCATATTTCGCAATAATTAAGGGAAATGCAAGAGGGCGCTGCATTTTGCTGATATTCGCATTATTTCCTGTTATTTAAGTCATTTGCATCATTGAGCCTATTGCTCTGCAAGGTATTGCATATTTCGCAATAATTAAGGGACATGGTAGAGGGCGCTGCAGTTTGCTGATTATTTCCTGTGTTTTTTCGCAAAACACTGCGATTTTAGCCAGAGTAGCGTAATTCTATCACTCTCTAGGCATTTTCATCATTTCTTTTTTTTTTTCTCGCAATAATTAAGGGAAATGCAAGAGGGCGCTGCATTTTGCTGATATTCGCATTATTTCCTGTTATTTAAGTCATTTGCATCATTGAGCCTATTGCTCTGCAAGGTATTGCATATTTCGCAATAATTAAGGGACATGGTAGAGGGCGCTGCAGTTTGCTGATTATTTCCTGTGTTTTTTACGTTTTTTACTGCGATTTTAGCCAGAGTAGCGTAATTCTATCACTCTCTAGGCATTTTCATCATTTCTTCTTTTTTTTTCTCGCAATAATTAAGGGAAATGCAAGAGGGCGCTGCATTTTGCTGATATTCGCATTATTTCCTGTTATTTAAGTCATTTGCATCATTGAGCCTATTGCTCTGCAAGGTATTGTATATTTCGCAATAATTAAGGGAAATGCTAGAGGGCGCTGCAGTTTGCTGATTATTTCCTGTGTTTTTTCGCAAAACACTGCGATTTTAGCCAGAGTAGCGTAATTCTATCACTTTCTAGGCATTTTCATCATTCATTTCTTTTTTTTTTTTTTACGTTGCATATTTCGCAATAATTAAGGGAAATGCAAGAGGGCGCTGCATTTTGCTGATATTCGCATTATTTCCTGTTATTTAAGTCATTTGCATCATTGAGCCTATTGCTCTGCAAGGTATTGCATATTTCGCAATAATTAAGGGACATGGTAGAGGGCGCTGCAGTTTGCTGATTATTTCCTGTGTTTTTTCGCAAAACACTGCGATTTTAGCCAGAGTAGCGTAATTCTATCACTCTCTAGGCATTTTCATCATTTCTTCTTTTTTTTTACGTTGCATATTTCGCAATAATTAAGGGAAATGCAAGAGGGCGCTGCATTTTGCTGATATTCGCATTATTTCCTGTTATTTAAGTCATTTGCATCATTGAGCCTATTGCTATGCAAGGTATTGCATATTTCGCAATAATTAAGGGAAATGCTAGAGGGCGCTGCAGTTTGCTGATTATTTCCTGTGTTTTTTCGCAAAACACTGCGATTTTAGCCAGAGTAGCGTAATTCTATCACTTTCTAGGCATTTTCATCATTTATTCTTTTTTTTTTTTACGTTGCATATTTCGCAATAATTAAGGGAAATGCAAGAGGGCGCTGCATTTTGCTGATATTCGCATTATTTCTTGTTATTTAAGTCTTTTGCATCATTGAGCCTATTGCTATGCAAGGTATTGCAATTATGATCTTTTTTTTCGCAAAACACTGCGATTTTAGCCAGAGTAGCGTAATTCTATCACTCTCTAGGCATTTTCATCATTTCTTCTTTTTTTTTCTCGCAATAATTAAGGGAAATGCAAGAGGGCGCTGCATTTTGCTGATATTCGCATTATTTCCTGTTATTTAAGTCATTTGCATCATTGAGCCTATTGCTCTGCAAGGTATTGCATATTTCGCAATAATTAAGGGAAATGGTAGAGGGCGCTGCATTTTGCTGATATTCGCATTATTTCCTGTTATTTAAGTCATTTGCATCATTGAGCCTATTGCTCTGCAAGGTATTGCATATTTCGCAATAATTAAGGGAAATGCAAGAGGGCGCTGCATTTTGCTGATATTCGCATTATTTCCTGTTATTTAAGTCATTTGCATCATTAGAGGGCGCTGCAGTTTCCTGATTATTTCCTGTGTTTTTTTTCGCAAAACACTGCGATTTTAGCCAGAGTAGCGTAATTCTATCACTTTCTAGGCATTTTCATCATTTCTTCTTTTTTTTTTTACGTTGCATATTTCGCAATAATTAAGGGAAATGCAAGAGGGCGCTGCATTTTGCTGATATTCGCATTATTTCCTGTTATTTAAGTCATTTGCATCATTGAGCCTATTGCTCTGCAAGGTATTGCATATTTCGCAATAATTAAGGGACATGGTAGAGGGCGCTGCAGTTTGCTGATTATTTCCTGTGTTTTTTTCGCAAAACACTGCGATTTTAGCCAGAGTAGCGTAATTCTATCACTTTCTAGGCATTTTCATCATTTCTTCTTTTTTTTTACGTTGCATATTTCGCAATAATTAAGGGAAATGGAAGAGGGCGCTGCATTTTGCTGATATTCGCATTATTTCCTGTTATTTAAGTCATTTGCATCATTGAGCCTATTGCTCTGCAAGGTATTGCATATTTCGCAATAATTAAGGGACATGGTAGAGGGCGCTGCAGTTTGCTGATTATTTCCTGTGTTTTTTCGCAAAACACTGCGATTTTAGCCAGAGTAGCGTAATTCTATCACTCTCTAGGCATTTTCATCATTTCTTCTTCTTTTTTTTCTCGCAATAATTAAGGGAAATGCAAGAGGGCGCTGCATTTTGCTGATATTCGCATTATTTCCTTTATTTAAGTCATTTGCATCATTGAGCCTATTGCTCTGCAAGGTATTGCATATTTCGCAATAATTAAGGGACATGGTAGAGGGCGCTGCAGTTTGCTGATTATTTCCTGTGTTTTTTCGCAAAACAATGCGATTTTAGCCAGAGTAGCGTAATTCTATCACTTTCTAGGCATTTTTATATTTTTTTTTTTTACGTTGCCTATTTCGCAATAATTAAGGGAAATGCAAGAGGGCGCTGCATTTTGCTGATATTCGCATTATTTCCTGTTATTTAAGTCATTTGCATCATTGAGCCTATTGCTCTGCAAGGTATTGCATATTTCGCAATAATTAAGGGACATGCTAGAGGGCGCTGTAGTTTGCTGATTATTTCTGTGTTTTTTCGCAAAACACTGCGATTTTAGCCAGAGTAGCGTAATTCTATCACTTTCTAGGCATTTTCATCATTTATTCTTTTTTTTTACGTTGCATATTTCGCAATAATTAAGGGAAAGGCAATAGGGCGCTGCATTTTGCTGATATTTGAATTATTTCCTGTTATTTAAGTCATTTGCATCATTGAGCCTATTGCTATGCAAGGTATTGCATATTTCGCAATAATTAACCCTGCATTGGTCACGTGGGGTGTTTGGACACCCCACTTATTTTTTTCTCTAAATAATTTTTATGCTAATTTTTTTTTTCTCCATCTCCTTCCAGGTACTTTCCTGAATCATTGAGGGTGTAGCATACCAGTCGTGGCGCAGTTGTGGCGTAATTGCCCTACGAGGAACAACGCATTTTTGCCTTCTGGGGTGTTCAAACACCCCACGTGACTAACAACGTAAGTGTCAAAATTTTATTATTTTTCCTATTATTTCCAATATATAATTTTATTTTTCAATTTATTACAATTCATTACTCTTGCAGAACATGAATGACGAAGCAGAGATGGAGCGGCTACGGAAGATGTTGGATGAAGTTGAAGCGGAGAGTTCCTTCGACGATGAAGAGGACAGTGAAGAAGAGGAAGATCATGTAGAGGACTCTGACTCCGATGATCCAAACGACGAAGAATCAGACTCAGATGGACCAGAACAGCCCCAACAGAAAAAGCAAAAAACTGGTGATGGATGGCACGGAAAAGACAAAAAAACATGGTGGAAGAAGGACGCTCCTAGTATGCCAGGTCGCACTCGTTCTTGCAATGTTATAAAATTTACACAAGGACCAAAGGGACCAGCTCTCAATGCCAATTCTCCTGAAGAACTTTGGGGTGTCTTCATCACACCAGATATAATTCGTGTCTTAGTAGAGCACACTAACTCGATGATTGCTGTAAGGAGAGATAAATATGCTCAGTCATGCAGAACACATGACACTGATGATGTAGAAATGAAGGCGCTGATTGGTCTGCTTATGTTAGCTGGTACCTATCACGCTAGTAGGCTGAACCTTGAGGATATGTGGAAGAACGATGGTACTGGGATCGAGGTGTTCAGGATGACTATGTCACTAAATCGCTTCCGTTTCTTGTTATGCTGTCTACGATTTGATGACAAAGCAACACGTGAGGAGAGAAAGAAGGTGGATAAGCTTGCTCCAATTAGACATATATTTGAGATGTTTGTTGAGAACTGTACGAAGAACTACACTCCATAAGAATATGTGACTATAGATGAAATGCTTGTAGCCTTTAGGGGCAAAGCTCCCTTTAGGCAATATATCCCCAGCAAACTTGCAAAATATGGAATCAAAATCCATTCAATGTGTGATGCCAAGACGTTCTATGTGTGTAACATGGAGATATATGCAGGATTACAGCCAGAGGGGCCATACAAAGCTGACAAAGGGTATAACTCAGCATATGCCGTGGTCAAAAGACTTACATCTCCCATCTCTGGGTCTGCTAGAAATGTCACGTTTGATAACTGGTATACCAGCTACCCACTAGTAGACTCCCTAGTCCGTGACCATAACCTTACTGCTGTGGGAACCCTAAGGAAGAACAAAAGAGAGATTCCCAAAGAGTTTCTGGATATAAAGAAAAGACCTACATGTGACAGCCTGTTTGGATTTGGAGATCAGCTTACATTAGTCTCATATATACCCAGGAAAAAGAGCACAAAGAAAAATGTTGTACTCATTAGCAGCATGCACAGGGATAAGAAGATTGACGAAGCTACTGGTGAGGACAAGAAACCTGAAATCATAACTTTCTATAATTCAACCAAAGGGGGAGTAGATATGGTGGATATGATGATGGATAAGTATAGCGTCTCAAGAAACAGCCGACGTTGGCCTCTAACTGTGTTCTTTGCTCTCCTGAACATCTCCTGTGTAAATTCGTATGTCCTGTATGTGCACAACCCTCAGAATACACTGAAGCGTCGCAAATTCATCAAGCAAGCAAGCTTTGTGCTGTTACAGGACACTCTGAAGAGAAGATGCCAGAACATGCGCCAGCCAAAGAGTCTCAGAGAGGGTATTTCAAAAACGTTACCGGAAACTGCAGTTGCAACACCCTCAGCAAGCTCACAGCCCTCACAAACCAAGGCAAAAAGATGTGAGTTTTGTCATAGGTCAAAGGACCGAAAGGTGAAATCAACATGTAGCACCTGCAAGAAAAATGTATGCAGTGATCACAGCAAGATGTGTGTGACCTGCACCGAGTGCGAGAATGCAGACAATGGATGTGAATCTGAGTGAACAGCAGACATTGGTGGTGAATCTTAGTGAACAGTATTTTCTTTTTCTATTTTGAATGATGGGGCAAAAGGAAAACTTGCCTGTAAGTAGTGTCCCCCCCTGAAAAACAGAATACAGATATTTTGTTTCTCTATTAGGATATTCGTTTTGAACTAGTGGTGAAAAAAAATAAATGGTAATGATTCTGTTTTGCACTTGCATATCTAGCATATATAGGCTTATATCTATATATCTTATTCCACACACATAAAAATATTGATATTTGTTTGTAAATATACCTGTAACCAGTGAACAAGGTGTTTGATTAACCCTATCATATCTTTTGTATGGTTAATTACTTGGGGTGTGCGAACACCCCACGTGACTAACCATGTTTGATCAGCCCACGTGACCAACGCAGGGTTAATAAATAGAGAAAACGCCCTTGACTTTTGCTGAAGTCCTTTGTGAGCAACCCTCACAGAGAATGAGAGAGAGAGAGAGAGAGAGAGAGAGAGAGAGAGAGAGAGAGAGAGAGAGAGAGAGAGAGAGAGAGAGAGAGAGAGAGAGAGAGAGAGAGAGAGAGAGAGAGAGAATGAGGAGGTGTGGTTGGGGGGGGGGGGGGATAAAGAATAAACCCTGCCGGGAGAGTTAACAATTAACTCCACTAAAGGCGCTGTCACACTAGCCTATTTTCCGTCGTTTTATTTCGTCAATTTTTCGAGGCGCGCAGTCACACTAGGAGCCATCGGCTTAGTAATGCGATACTCGCATCGCATTTGTAAACAATGGCGCCGAACAAGCGATAGTGCGCGGTTATGCTAGACTTCGTTTTAACAGATGCTGACCGTAACAAGAAAACACAAGAAAATATTCTAATTCAAGTATTCCTCTGAAGGACACGTGTCCAATACTGTCCATCCACACAGTCCATTATGTTTCAAAACTGGAGGAAAAATAGCGCGCTCTGCGGCTGACGGATGAAGTCGAGCACTTAAAACAAATTTCATCTATGGAAATAAAATTTAGATTTACATATTTCTCTTTGTCAATTTTACGCTATTAATAAGAAAAGTAAATTTCATTACATTTGAATATCATTAATGTTTTAAAACAAACACGAACATTTAAAAATATAGTTCTTGATTTGATTATGCTTGGCCAATAGGACGACGGGAATGTTTCACGCGGAAACTCGGAATTATCGTCTGACTAGAAAGATGCCAATTCGCTCAAAAATTGACAATTTTTCAGAAAATTGACGGAAAAGTGCTAGTGTGACAGCGCCTTTAACCTGAACTTCGTCTGGACTTCTCCTCGCTACCACGGTGTCACACCGACACCTTTACCTGAGATTGCTGAACGAGACTGCCAAGAAACGCCTGCTGACCGCACAATTCGGCCACCTTACAGAGAGAGAGAGAGAGAGAGAGAGAGAGAGAGAGAGAGAGAGAGAGAGAGAGAGAGAGAGAGAGAGAGAGAGAGAGAGAGAGAGAGAGAGAGAGAGAGAGAGAGAGAGAGAGAGAGAGAGAGAGAGAGAGAGAGAGACTTTTTGACTTTGACTGTGATTACGTACATCTCAAAAGGATGAGGTAACATAGGATATCCTCACCCCAATCTTAGTCCCTCTTTGGGCTCACATATATTTTACAAAACCTTACAGCTATGTCAACATGTTGAAATATATACAGAGCAAAAGACAGGTGAGAGAGAGAGAGAGAGTGAGTGAGGAGGTGTGGTTGGGGGGGTGGGGGATAGAGAATCTTACCTCCAACACAGTAGCAACAAGAAGGGGTCGTCTCACTTTCATTTTCATCATTTTTCTGTTCCTCTCCAGGAAGTGCCTCTTCCTTCTCATCTCACACCGGAGTATGTTGAGCTGCCTGCGGTCGCTCTTGATCTGGTCGACCACGGCCCTTGTCATCTTCTTCACTTCGTCCAAAGGCATCTCCTCCGCAGCGTTCTGGGAAGTTGGAGGGGGTTTATTGCATGAAGCCTTCTTTCTTAATTTAATGCCTCAAACACACACAAATGCACACAAACACAAACACACACATACGCGGAATCACAAAAAATGCACACAAGTCGTACCTATGAGTATATTTCTCTATCATTCTTTCTACTCCTTCATTGTTTACCTTTTAAATACTTTATGCACATCCAATCTAACTCCATCACCATCTATATAACCAGTGATAAAAACAGAAAGAAAAAGTGATAAAACTAAGTGTGTAACAGCCACTGAGTAAAACTTGAGAAATCTATCCGTACGAAAAAAACTCGACTCCAAACTGATTCTCCCTACATAACACATGGCTAATTTAAACAGATTATTCATACATACATTGTGTCATTATACAATAAACTTTAACATCACTTACAACTAGCGCATCGATATGAGCCAGTCCATCATCCTCGGGCGATTTACTGCCGGAATTATTACGAGCGTGAGGATCCATTTTCATTTTTGTGTCTTTCGTCGACTTGATTAGTTATGATGTTCATAGACTACTTTGTGTCTAACTATCGATGTGGATAATGACTATATTGATAATATTGATAATGTTCATGTTATTGATGAGTATGATTGTTACTGTAATCTTTGTAATAAGGATAAATGTTATGATGATTACGATAAAATGTACCAGTTAAACAATTCGTCGACTTAAATGGAAAATAAAATACAATTTTCTTCATCCATAGTTTTTCTTTATAATTATGCCTAGATATCTTATTATTGAATTATCAAAATATATCTTAAACAATAAACACGAATATCTTACATATATTTAAAACAAATTGACAAATAACATTAATCTACGTCTGCTTATATCGTTCATTAATATAGTTTACTCAATAAACTCACAAAGAAAAGGAAACCATATAAAAGGGTACTAGCATTTAACAAATTTGATATTAAGACCAAATCCGCAGGTATGCATCATTGCCATGTAAAATATACCAATCATCAATAGAGAGATCATTAGTGGCAGAACTCATTATGTATGTGACGCCCTTTTGATTAAATTTTCTTGATATAATAAAAATACAAATCAATTTACACACTTTTCGTAGGCTAATTGAGATCATTTTTTTGTATAAGATAGTGAAAGAAAACAGACATAGTATTTGATGACTAAATTAACTATTTTTTAAATCTCACGAGCATAATGTTATTACTACTGTATTTTTATTACTGCTATCACTATAACTACTATTACTCGTTTTATTCTTCCTTTTCCTTCCTCCAACTACTACTATTACTACTACTACCACTATTTTCAATGGTTTCTCACACTCATCTTAAACATTACCTCCATTATTTATATTTTTATTTGATGCACGTACATATCGACAGGCAAAAAAAATAAAAATTCTCGATATTCTCGACACTTGTTCTGCTATTACTTGTCAAAAATAAGCATCAGAAAAAACTGCTATTTTACAAACTACTCTCAAGGGATATTCTAAATGAAAAACGACGGCGTGTTCAATTGATTCAGATTTCCGATTAAAACCTTATTTGAAAATAACACTTATGTGATACTCAAGGAAACATTCAGTTCTACCATAGGCCTACATCGATTACTATTCTTAAATCATCTATCTAATTCACTAAAAAAAGGCAATTAAGTATTCTTCCATAGAACCAAGTTCTTTCAAACGTCAAAGAAGGGCCGAGATGAAGGGGCGAGACGAAGAGCCGAGATGAAGGGGCGAGGCGCGAGGAAGGGAATGGTGGGAAACGAAGGGCCGAGATGAAGGGCCGAGACAAAGGGCCGAGATGAAGGGCCGAGATGAAGGGCAGAGACGAAGGGCCGAGATGAAGGGCAGAGACGAAGGGCCGAGATAAAGGGGCGAGGAAACGAAGGGCCGAGATGAAGGGCCGGGATGAAGGGCCGAGGCGCGAAGAAGGGAATGGGCCGAGACGAAAGGCCGAGATGAAGGGCCGAGACGAAAGGCCGAGATGAAGGGACGAGATGAAGGGCCGAGATGAAGGGGCGAGGCGCGAGGAAGGGAATGGGCCGAGACGAAAGGCCAAGATGAAGGGCCGAGATGAAGGGCCGAGATGAAGGGCCGAGACGAAGGGCCAAGATGAAGGGCCGAGATGAAGGGCCGAGGCGCGAGGAAGGGAATGGTGGGAAACGAAGGGCCGAGATGAAGAGCCGAGATGAAGGGCCGAGATGAAGGGCCGAGATGAAGGGCCGAGACGAAGGGCCAAGATGAAGGGCCGAGATGAAGGGCCGAGGCGCGAGGAA
>BOPN01010263.1:5000-7500 GCA_017312705.2 Penaeus japonicus
AAAAATGAAGAAAACGACAACGATAGGGAAAATGTCAGAATATATATATATATATATATATATATATATATATATATATATATATTCATCGTAAAAAGAAAAAAAAAGGAAAAAAAAGTATAAGTACAGAACGAAGAAAGAAATGATACTTAAAAACAAACATTCTGAATTGTGTTTTGGATCGAAATGGATTAACCAAAGGAATGGGTGTGATAATTTTTTTTTTTTTTTTTTTTTGTAAAGAAAAGTAATATGCCACGCATCTTTTGCGATAACGTGTACAAATACATTTTAAGGACACTAATAAATCTTTAAAAATAACCTCCTTTTTGGGCTTGTAACAGTTAAGAGAAAACTATTACGGTAGTGTGCTTAAAGAAACAACCTGTTCATATAGACCATGATAAAAAGGGTTTAATCTAGATTGTTTTCATATTAGTTTGATGGACGGACTAAGCTGGATCTAAGGACAGAATATTATGTTTTGGAAGGTCGAGTACAAATTATTTACGTTATTTTCCCTCGCTCAAAATCCTGGATAATTTATTCCAGTCATAAGAGCCATTAATATCCACCAAAACATTTACCCCATCATAATAATATATCTTCCTATACCAAGTGTTTTATTTTCTGCCGTGTAGCATTATTGGCGATAGCATTACGGAACTACAGATGGTCATGTAACACCAAACCGCTTTTGCGTGATTTTGTACAATGTTAATCTACTACATTTGACTCGAGTACTTTAAATACAAGCAGATCCTTTCACCGGCAAATTAATCAATTGATCTGCCTTGAATAACGAGGCCATTCATGGAATAACTTTCCAGCAACATATCTTGTTGCACGTCTCTATTCCCCCTTTTTATCATTTTTTTCATTCCTTCCTCTATCGTTTTCTCTTTATTTTAATCCCAGTGAACATATCACGCTGCGACAGGTGTTGAGAGAAAGAGTTAAAAAAGGGATGATAGTCACAAAAGGAAAGAGAAGAAAGTATTACAAAGAAGTGGAATCCCATATATATATATAATTTTTTTTTTGTAGTAACCGAGCAATGGTTAGTATACAAGAAGCTTAAAAATGCATTTTGCTACATTATAAGAAAGGACGAGAAAGAATATAAAGAAAGGAGGAGAAAGAAGGAATGAAAAAAAAAAAAAATCTATGAAGTTAAAATTACAATCTTCATTGAAATTGGTATATGAATAAATCTATAAACAAAGACATTGTATGGCTGCTTAGGTTTATCCAGTCTTGAAGATTCTTTCAATGATTATATAATCAGAAAACTTACTTCATAGTAACAGAAGAAGAAAAAAAAGTAAATCAAAGCGCAGGAGACTTTTAACTAATTTGTTCTTAATATCAAAGAGAAAGATGAGACGAAAGGGAAAGATTGAGATGAGGAAGAAGAAAATGAAGAGAAAGATGAGAAAAAATGAGGAAGATGGGGAGAGGAGCTGGAAGGAACAGAGGAGGAGGAAGAGGAAGTGGAAGATGAAGAGGGAAAGGAAGAGAGAGAAAAAGAGAGAGAGAAAGAGAAAAAAGAAATAGGAAGACGAAGTGGAAGATGAAGAGGAAAAGGGAGATGGAAGAGAAAGAGTAAGAGAAAAAGGGAATAAGAAGAGGAAGTGGAAGGCGAAGAGGAAGAGGAGAAGATTGAGGAGATAGGAACAAAGAGGAGAAAGAAACAAGAAGACAAACGAGCTGTCAGTATGTCAGAAGAAGGAGGAAATAGAGGAACGAGAAGAAGAAATAGAGAGAGAGGAAAAATTAAAGAATCGAAATAGGTGATACCGATGAAAAATAAAAAAAAGGAGAAGGAGAAAAGGAAGAGGAAAACAAAATAGGAGAATGATAAAAATTAAGAAGAAAAAGACTGATAAGAGAAAAAAAACAAAAGGAATAAAAACGAAGTGGTTAAGAACAAGGAAATATACAAAAACAATGAAGATGGACAGATAAAGGACACAAAAAAGTGAAAGCAATGAAAGAAGAGGAAGAGAGAGAGAGAGAGAGAGAGAGAGAGAGAGAGAGAGAGAGAGAGAGAGAGAGAGAGAGAGAGAGAGAAAGCGTAAACTCCCTTCAATTGGTTCTGATGCATAAGCCTTTTGAGATAACACCCGGAAATATGCAAAGCGCGAATAACACTTTTAGTGAATGGGGTTGTCGTGCTTAAGAGTCTGACTTAATAACCACAGCATAAGTGGGCAGCTGGTGAGCAAACGTCACTGATTATGGTCAATTAAGATCCTGTTATCACACGCATAGACAACAAATGCCAGACATTAACACGCACACGCACACACACACACACAAACATACACGTGCACATAAAAAGACAACAAAAATCACACGTTTATACACACATATACACGCACAGGTAACAAAAGTCTCACATTAACACGCAGATACAACAAAAGAAACGCACACACACACACACACATACACACACACAAACTACTGCAAATACACTTAAATATAATAACACATTTCG
>BOPN01010265.1:20000-23996 GCA_017312705.2 Penaeus japonicus
CATTATCATCATTATTATTATCTTTAAAAATATCACCATCATTATCCCTATTGTTATTATCATTGATAATTATTGTCGTTATTACCATCATCAGCATTATTATTAATATTACTTTTATCATCATCATCACCGTCAATGTTGTTATCATTATTCCTTTTATCATTATCATAAGCATTACTACTATTATGATATAATATATCATTACTATTATACTATCTTCATTACTATATTCATCATTATTACCATTATTATGATATCCATAAACATCATTATCATTATCAATTTATTACCAACGTTACAATTTCGTTATTGTTGTTATTATCAATACCATTGTTGTTATCATTATCATTAACATTATTGTTGTTGGTGTGAATTTTATTATTATCATTATCAGTAGTAGCATTAGTAGAAGTAGTAGTAGTAGTAGTAGTAGTAGCAGTACTATTGCAGTATCAATGATATCACAATCAATATTCCTACTGTTGTTGTTATTGGCAACAATTCTTTTATTTTTATAAGCATTATTCTCAAAATCTACATTGTTTTTTTTTCAACAATTCTTATCTTAACTATTGTCATGGACATACACAGTACGTAATTTTATTTTCACTCTCATATTTGCCATTAAAAGTATCATCGAAGTAACAGGGATAGAACCATCATCAAATCATGAATATGATTCTCATATATCTCATAATTTTGCTTTGACTATAATCTTTGTCTTCTTAAACATCACCCTCTTGTTCTTCCTATATTTTTAGACTTCACTTTAAAAGACATGTTTGCCTATGTCTGCCTGTGAAGAAGGACGACAGAGTGTTCTGAAAGCATCTGAGAGTGAACTTAAGAAGCTTACCGAAGAAAGAGGATTTCTGTGAGTATGTTTCCCTGTGCTTGAGAATGGAAATCTAAGTTGTGTTGAAATGCTAAGTAAACAACAGAGAATTTAGAAGCAGAGAAGAAATGGTGGGTTAGTGTGTTTAGAATGCATGTTGGTTTTAAGAAACGTTTCTCTCTGTTGTCATTATTATCATCGCTATTGTTACATTTTAGTGTATTATTATCATCATTGTTATCATCATCATTATCCTCGTCATAATCATTACTTTTATCCTCTTTATTATTTTCATTATTATCATTGATATCATTATTATTATTATTATTATTATTATTATTATTATTATTATTATCATTATTATCATTATTATTAATATTGTTGTTATTAGTATCACTATTATTACTATATTATTGTCATCATTATTTTTATCATTATTATTGTTGTTATCATTATTATTGTTATTATTATCATTATTATTATCATTATTATTGTTATTATTATTATTATTATTATTATTATTATTATTATTATTATTATTGTCATTATTATCATTACCATTATCATTACTATTATCATTATTATCATGATAAGTATTAACATTATTGTTATTATCATCATCAATATTATCATCATCATCATTATTAATATCATCATCATCATCATCATTGTGATTATCATTATTATCATTATCATTATTTAAGTATAATCATCATTATCATCATTTTCATTATCATCATTGTATTCATTATGATTATTGTCATTATTACTACAATCATTATTGTTGTATTTCTTATCATTACTGTAAGGATAGTAATAATTATCATTATTATTACTATTATTATCATTTTTATCATTCTCATTCTCATTATTATTATTATTATTCTCAGTATAATTACTATCATTATTATTACTACGTTTTTACTATCATCATCTCGTTATTTTCATTATCATTGTCATCATTATAACATCATCATCATTTTTATTATTATTATAACTTTTGTCATGTCCATTATTATCGTTATTATTATCATTATCATTATTATCATTCTTATTATCATTATTTTCATCATTATTTTCATTATTACCGTTATTATTATTATCATTATTGTTATTATCATTATCATTATTATTATTATCATTATCATTATTATTATTATCATTATTGATATCATTATCTCTAATATCATTATCAATATCGCAATGAATATTTCATAATCATTATTATCAATATAATTATTGACTGTTGTCATTCTGATTGTTTTTATTATTCTTGTGTTCATTGTCATTATCATTATCATTCCTATTGCTGCTCTTTTTCTTATGCTTATTATCTCTATTGTCATAATAATCATCTAGATCATTAGCAAGATTACTGTAATTATCATAATTATCATCATTAATATGATTTTCATTACTATCATTATTATCAATGTTATCATTTTTACTACAACTGTTATGATTGTTATTATGAGTTCCATTATTATCATTGTTATTATTGCCATCATCATAATCTATTCATCAGTTCCATTAGTCTGATCAACGTTGTTTCTGTTATCATTATCATTATTATCGTCATCATCATTGCCATTACTGGAGTATACTTATTTGTTTTTGTATATATATATATATTTTTTTTTTCACAATGCAAGCAGAAAAGGGTCTTTCCTGAGTATTATGATTTTATATGAGTACATTGAGCAAATCGTGATGAAATATAAACAAATTTGAGAGAGAGCGAGAGAGAGAGAGAGAGAAGGGGGAAGGAAAAAAGAGAGAGAGAGTGAAAAGCCGGTCATATATAGCAGGAAACAGTAATACATGTAAAGACATGAGAATTGTAGACAAACATGTAAAAAAAAGAAAAAAAAAGAAAAGGAAAAAAAAAAAAGAGGTTCTCATGTTCCCTTCTCGGCGGTCTGTGATGTCTGACGGATCGAGTTGATGAGACCATCACGTGATATAAAGAGAATTCTTAGTTGGTGTGATGGGCGCGGGATAGGCCATGCACACAGAGGAGATTTTGCCTTGGACCCTGTGGTTGTTTAGTGCTCTTTTTCTTGTCTTTCTGAGTGTATGTGAAATAGGGTGAATAAACGAGACAAAAAGGAAAAGAAAATAAACATACAGAGAGAATAGAAAAAGAGATAAAGAGGGAGGGGGGGGGGGAGGAAGAGAGAGAGAAAAAAAAGAGAGAAAAGAGAGAGGGGGGGGAGAGAAAGAGAGAGACATAGAGAGAGAGAGAGAGAGAGAGAGAGAGAGAAGGAAAGAGAGAGCGAGAAAGCATCGTTTGTATAACGCGTATTGTTGCATGTGTCCTTTAAGGTTGACGCACACATTCCCTTCATATGCAAAATTGCATCTTTAATACGGCCTAATACCCAAACAATCCCCCTCTGCAACTGCAAGAAGAAAAAACGAAAAGAAGAAAAGTTTACCCAAATATCCTCGCAGACCAAAGTCTAATTTCATCGAGGCTATAAAACTGCTGCAGGATTCGGCAGATCAGCAAATGAACTCCAGCTGTGAGTCAAAGGGAAAAAACTGTAAGTTATTCCAGACCCAAAAGTTACTTCCAGATCCGAACCCTCTCCCAGCCTGTCAAATAAAGTTACCAGAGGATTGAATATTCTCTCTCTCTCACGTGCGGCGAGGGGGAAAATCATCTCTCATTTTATGTCTATAAAGTCCATATTAACGTATCCTTGTTTATAGTACCTTCGATCTTCAGTGATAACTAGTTATAGGAGTATTCTTAGTGAGTTTTAATTTTCTTCTTCTTCTTGGCGGTTATCGTTCCTTTCTTTGTTTTCTTCTTCTTTTTGTTATCATTATTATTTTATTTTTATTACTAGTATCATCCATCTTATCACTATCGACAGAATCGACATTATTGTTGTAATAACTATTCATTTTCCTATAATTATCATCATCCCTAACATTATCATTATGATTATCTACGTCAAAATCATCATTATGATTATCTACGTCAAAATCATCATTAACGTCATCATCGTCATCACCATCATCATTATTATGCTTTCCTTTTACTTAATCTACGGTATTCATCTGAATACAGGGACTTAAGAATAGACAGACATCTGTAGTAGATGAACTGTTAGATATGTATAGCTATAGCTCCAGACGTATATATATATATA
>BOPN01010266.1:15560-18974 GCA_017312705.2 Penaeus japonicus
GACGCAGCCGCCTTTTCACGTCCCTTCAGTTGAGTGTGGCGCCTACATTAACAACATCACCTTGAAGTTAATGTAAGTTTAGATATGAATCAGTAAATATGCAAGTTCAAAACGGAGCAATGGTTCAGATCAAGATATGTCAACAAAAGAATAAGTTTACATCAACAGGAGCAAACTTCACTTCATACGTAAGTCAGTATAAGTCAGTATTAGTCAGTATAAGTCAGTATAAGTCAGTATAGATATAAGTCAGGATTCGCCAGTGTATGTAACAGCGAAGGAGGGCAAAGCAAGGATGAAAAAGAAAAAAAATATTTGGCATGGAAATAAGATCCAAATGCAAAAAGTATGTTTCCGTATTTGCAGAAAATTTCCCACAGGAAATGGTGAACGAAAATGACTTGTGCAATAAGATGAAAACATACCAAAAGAAACGATAAAACACGACATCCCGAGTTAAGACAAATTATGAAAATCCGTTCATCAAAAACCTCACATTTATCAAACAAGAAATGATAAGAAAAGGATGATGGAATAAACAATAAATGCATTTTAGAAGTGAAATCAAAAGAGAAAATAAAATTCCTAGAGGAGCATTTGTGGGCGTGGGCGTATGATAAGAATAAGTATTGGAATCGTAGACGGTCAATAGTGGGCGTGTTTGTATTATTAATGTTATTGTTATTATTATCATTGTCATTCCTGTTCTTCTTGTCATCTTTATCATTAGTAGTATTATCATCCTTGCCATTATCATTATCATTAGTATTATTATCATAATTGTTATTATTATTGGTATTGGTATATCATTGTTCCTATTATCATCATTGTCATTGTTATTACTATTTCTATGATTATCATCATCTATATTGTTATCATTATCATCATCCTGGTCATCATTATCATTTTTATTATTATTATTGTCTTTATCATAGTTATTATCTTAATCATCGCCATTATTATCATCATAGTTATTATTGTCATCATTGTTATCCTGATTATCATTATTATTTTATCACCATTATTATATCATTAGTATCATCAATATCATAATTATATTTATCATTATAATATTATCATCATCATTATCCACATCGCTATCATCATCGTTTTACTTATCTATGACATTCTATTCTTATCTATCGCTTTATCTATTACTAAAAAAAACAAAAAAAACAGTGACACCTTGTACATAATAAGTTATTGGCAATCAACTACATATTTTGTTATTCAACTCTCTGTGAAACGGAGAAAAGAAGACTGGTAAAGAATCCAAATATAAATGGAAAGTGCATTATCTATAAATTACTATAAAATGATTTGCTTAACATTCATTTGGAATTTTTAATGCATTCAATCATATTGAATGTAAATCTGCAATAAAGAGCAAACCTGCTCATTAACGATAATTGCAAATATGCAACGAGAAAATGCGTGTGCATGAATATTGATTTCGCTCAGCCAACTGAGAGGTCCAGCCGCAGAGCAGATGTTTCAAAATGTACTCTTGGGCGCGTGCTGTGGCGGCATTTAAGTTCAATCCCACAGTCAGCGGAGGGTAACCCAGGCCGTTTCTTGAACAAAAGGGATAATTAAGAAACACAGCAAACAGACAATTCTCTTCTCACTCTCTTCTCTGTAAGCCTTCCCCAATTTTTTCCATCTTTGCCGATCCAGCGCATTTCTGTGCCAGTTCTTCTAGTTGTTTTGTGGTACTGGCATTCTTGCGGGACATCACACCTACCCTTCGAATTTCTTCTTGTATGTGATGCTGGTTGAGCCTTGCTATTCCGCTGACTCAACAGGAACGGCAGGTAATCTTTGATTGTTTAAATTCATTGAGGCGAGATAGGCCTAACCCACCGAGCGCTGGCCCAATGAAGAAGAAGCCTCTCCAACTTCATTGAACGTACGTGGTCCAGCCTCCTTCCTCATTGATCGCACGCAAGCCTCTGCACCGCGGCAAGGTGATTGATTGTAACAAAGGAAACAGACAATTACTACAGCCTAAATGATCATCATTTATCAGTTATTATGATTATCATTATTGTTATTATTATTATTATTATTATTGTTGTTGTTGTTATTTTTATTACTATTATTATTATTAATACTATTATTATTATCATTATTATTATCATCAGCATCAGTATTACTAATATTATTGTTATCCCTGTTATATTAATCATTATTATCAATATTATTATTATCAGTATCATTATCATCGTTATAATTATTAGTCTTTGCATCACCTGTTGCTTGCCCGATCATCAACCTTGTTATCACAACTTCTATCTATTAAGACGAATATCGACTTCCCAGGTACTGCTTTTACGAGTCCATAGATATCATATCACCTGCCCATCTGCGTGTGCATTTCAATAGAAAGACAAAGCTACAGTCCCATTGAAAAAAATCCATTGGATGCGTCAAGTCTTAAAAATGTCCCCCTTTAACAAAAATTAATGACTGCAACAGCTAAATTTCGGTCGGATTAATATCCACGTGTAGAGTACGCTTCGTTATTCAGCGCTCTTAATAGCTTTGCATCAGTTATGGATGAATGTGATATTACAGTGAATATGCAATCAAAGTTTCTAAATAGGAATAGAACATAAAAATGAAAAATTGAATGAATACAAAATTTTGTAAATTCTCTTGAATTAACATTCTCTTTGAATTTGCCTTGCATTTTTTTCTAAATAATATACTATGACATTTATTTCCAGGTTATGCAATAAATGCATATCAATGGAAAAAGTGAAATGTGATTGATGTTCAATAAGTAATCATATTTGGCGTCCGGTAAGGTGTTATATAACTGAAGTGTTATATAATTGATGTATCATTACGCTTTACATGATTAGAGTATTAAATTCAAAAGCGAAAAGAAATATCGCTAAAAAAATGAACCTGTTTGTTATACCATAAAAAAATATCATGTAACATAAAATCCAGATAACACGATTAAGAACTGCTTCTGTAATGGTATGAGAGATTTTAGAAATCAGTATAAGTTATTAAGAAAATTCACATGAGCATTTGAGAAATGTTTCTCTTGACAGCAAATCAAATTTTCCTTACCAAGTCGTAGATGTTTACGTGTAAATCATACTACTGAAGGCACACATACACACACACTCTGTGAGGGGTGCAGAATGGGCCTTCCACCGCTGCTTCCAGTTTGTGATGGGCGTCTTAGTCTGTTGGAACTAATAACCCACACAAAATAGGTAGGCGATGCCAGTCACAGGGTATATACAATTCAGGTTTATTCCACTACAGCACATATTGTGTGTGTGTGTTTACATACAAACATACATACACCCACATAAACACACACACACACACACACACACACACACACACACACACACACACACACACACACACACACACACACACACACATATA
>BOPN01010268.1:0-5000 GCA_017312705.2 Penaeus japonicus
TTACAGTCCTCACCGGACTTGCAGCTAAGTCAGAAAGTGCAGCGTCAGCTTGCACAGAACCATGAACTCTTTGCCAACAATGCCTGTCTGTCTCATACAGCCAGAGTGCTGATACACTTTGAGCTCAAGGAGACACTACTGATTAAGGGCATGGACCTCCCCCACCCTAACTATGTCACAGCCTCGCCGTGGGCACAATCCTTGATAGAGTATTCTGTCATGAACCTGTCAAGGAGAAAGACACAGTACTCTCTGTCTCTTTAAAAGGATGAGGTGGAGAGGAATATTGCAGCAATCACTCCGCCGGGTAGTAAAACCTACTTCACAGATGGTTCTGTAGGCCCCACTACCCGCACTGCAGGCAAGGGGCATAGCGAAAGTTATGCGGGTATCCGACAATGCCTCCTCGCTCCAGGCAGAGGCAGTCGCTATTATGGGAGCCCTAGCCCATGCAGCCCAGATGGATGGGCATGTTGTCATACATACAGACAGCCTGTAACAAAGCACACCTCTCGTTAACATTTATCTTCTGACCACCATTCTTACCATTGCTCAGAGAATCCTGGATCAGGGTAGATGCATTATCATCAACTGGATTCCAAGCCATGTTGGTACTGAAGGGAACGAATTAACTGACAGGCTAGTGGAGGAAGGCAGGAAAAAACCCTTGAGTGATCTTGTGGTGCATCTTAGCCAGGAACTGCTAAGGCATAAAACGATGGCTGCAGTGCAGGTCAGTGCCCTGCAGCGACATAGAGAGGAAGCGAGAACCTCCCCCTCGGCCAGCTGGTACTCAGACGCCACAGGCTATGAGTTGTTAATACTCTCCCTCAGAATATCAAGGCGTGCTTAAGTCAGCCTTCACAGACTGAGATTAGGCTACCCTTGTGATGCTGTGGACATTGTGACGCGCTGGACGCCAAGATAGAGCACTATCTGATGGAATGCGAGCACATTCGCTTCTTAAGGCAGGGACCAGAGACGACAGCTGCCGGGCTGGTTAGACAGCTATGCCTATTGCTTGCCCCCTGGCAACTGGAGCACCTTCAGGCAATCTGACCACCACGGTAAGCATTCAGTCATGATGATCAGATGAGTTAGCACTTATAGCTGGCAGAGGCTGAGCCACCTCATGCATATAGCCCGGGCGAAGGGACGTCTTCGCAAATCTTTCTGAACTGAACTGACACAGCCGACATCAGCCATATTCGGATATTCATGTTTTCCAGAATTCTCTGATGTCGCCCCATCCAACCTCAGAGCTACCCAATACGCTGCAGGGCCATTTATTAAGTAAATATAGCTAGAGGATATTTAAAGAGCAGTCACAAATCTCAAATGATCAAGAGACCCTGATGCAGAGACTCAATCACTACAGTGACCTCCATGACTGGGTGGGATTTCCCAGTATACTTGATGTAAGTTGGTTATCTTAACTTTCCTCATCCTTCAAGTTTATGTTGTTGTTGGCTGTGGCCTAGTAGGTAGTATGTCGTCTTTGTTCAAGAAATAGTTGCGGAAAATTTGGTATGGATGTGTGTGCATGAGGGAATGTGATTGTGTGGGAATCAAGACTCGGTAGTCAGATACTTAATATGTAATAGATTAGCAATTAAGGAAGCATGGATAACAGTACTATAAACAACTATTTGCACTATATACAATATATAAATATATATATGTATATTTATATCATATATCTATATATATATTAATACATATATACATATACATGTATATACAGTATATACTTATATATGTATATATAAATGTATTATGTATATATACTGTATATGCATATACATATATATGCATATATATACATATACATATACACACACACACACACACACACATATATATATATATATATATATATATATATATATATATATATAGATACAAATTTTACCTCCTTGACCGGGACTCGAACCCGAGCCGTCATGTTGACAGACCCAACCCAGAAACCAATAGACAACACGACCCACTAAAAGAATTGTCTTACTAGACGCCTTACAACCGTCATGGAAATTACCTATTTGCTCATAGCAGAGCAGTGATAGCGAGGTTTTACAGACAATTCCCGTAGGCACTCGGCAGTAATGAAATCAGAAAAGGGAAATAGGTAATCTGTTTAGACAATTCTTTCAGTGGATCATGTGGTCTATTGGTTTCAGGGTTGGGTCCGTCAGTCTGACAGCTCGGGTTCGAGTCCCAGTCAGGGAGGAAAAATTTGTATTTCTATATTAGAATGCGTTACTGCATTCTACCATCTTTCTCATATATATATATATATATATATATATATATATATATATATATACATATATATATATATATATATATATATATATACATACTTTTTATTTTCTTTCTTTTCTAGGACACAGCAACGCGAAAATTATTTGATAATAAGTCTTGTCTTCTCATATGTGGATCGCTTCTATGCTATCCAGCCTCAAATGTTGTGTATTACGAACAATATCAGATTATAAAACTGGCAGAGATTTATGCCAGGAAATGTATTAACAAATAAGTCCAGATTATTCTGTTTAACATCAATGTCTAATTATAGCCGCGGATTTCACAGGTGATCATTTATGTTGAAAAGTAGGATAATTTCACTTCGAAAGTTCACTTTGAGATCGAAAGAAGAATGTAGTTTAAGCTGGTTAATACCCTAAAAATCTGTCTTAAGAAATCTCATATGTATGCAAATCCAAACGAAAGATGTTTTGACTAGAGCAGTGTTTTTCAAACTTTTTTGAGTCCGTGGCCCCCTTTTGGTATACCCAAGTTTTCGTGGCCAACTGCCCTTCAGCATTGTAAGAGGATGATAATGAAACCACAATATACCATTTTAAATTAATTTATGTTAGTTTTACTTTTCCATTCATGAAATAAAGAACTGAACTGTAATACTCATACGATCATAAGAGAAACTCCCCACAGTCTGAAAAACACTGGACGACGGATTACAGAAATCGAGGGATGTTACGCTGTGGCCAAGAGTTTTACTTTGTCAAACAGGGACATAACATCAAGATTATCTGAACGTGATATAATAACAATAACACAGGGATAATGATGACAATTATATTAAGTATGATGATGATGATGATAGTAAAAGTAATGATAACAATTGCAATAACAACAATAGGAAAGATAATCACAGTGATGATAATAACAACTATAGTAATAACAATGATAAGAATAACAATAATGATAATAGTAACTATGATGATGTTAATGATAATGATTATGATAATAATGATGATGATGATTATGATGATAATACTGATAAAAATAATTCTTTTGATAATGATAATGTTAATACTGATACAGTAACAACTATTTTTTGACAAGGATATAATGATGTTAGTGACAATAATGATCATGAACTAAAAAAAAAAAATTATGATTATGACAATGATAAACTAGATAATAATGATGATCACGATGATAACGGTAAAAGTAATAGTGATAATGATGATAATGATTATGATTACGATAATCTTGATTATCAAAACAATAACAGTTATGATAAAGTTGATAATAATGATAATGGTAAAATCCAAAATAAGGATAACAATGATCACGTCCATGGTAACAATAATAACAATAAAGTTAATACGGATTACACTACTCCTATTACTACTATCACTACAGTTGATAATAACAATTCTGGTGATGACAGAAATAATGAAAATAAGGATGATAATGAAAAATGGTCACCTTTGACGTGAGATTCTGCGAACCAAATATCAAATTCAAGTGAGGTCAAGCGCATTAAAAGCAAGAAATAGAAAAGAAAAAAACGAGGAAGAAGGAGCAGAGGAAGAAGGAGGAATAAGAATAAGAAGAGGAAGAGGGGAAGGAGGCATATGAGAAGGAAGAGGAAGAAGGCGAAAAAAGTGGTAGGAAGAAGAGGAGGAAGAGCAGGAAGAGGAATAGGAAGAGGGGAAAGAGGTATGTGAGGAGGAAGAGGAAGAAGAAGGAGAAAAAGAGTGGTAGGAAGAAGAGGAGGAGGAGCAGGAAGAGGAAGAAGAGGAAGAGGAAGAAGAGGAGGAGGAGGAGGAGGAAGAAGAGGAAGAGGGGAAGGAAGTATAGGAGTAGGAAGAGGAAAAAGTAGAAGAAGGAGAAGAAAAGGATGAGGAAGAGGAAGACGAAGACGAAGAGGAGGAGGAAGAGGAAAAAATGTCTTGCATTGACATGAAGATAGAGTGAGGTAAGTGGAGAGGGATCGTTGAGCTAAAATCATGTCTAAAGATACCCGGAGAGAGAAAGGATGGTTGACAGAAAATTCGTTATGTGAAGAAGAGATATAAATCATATACGCGCACACAGCGAGAGCGAGAGTGAGGAAGAGAGAGCGAGAGAGGGAGAGAGGAAGAGAGAGAGAGAGAGAGAGAGAGAGAGAGAGAAAGAGAGAGAGAGAGAGAGAGAGAGAGAGAATGAAATTCCGCCTCGAGATAATATGGGCTCTGCATACGTTACTTATTGCATCACGGCCATCGTGACGTCACTCAGGAGAAGGGGGAAGGGTCCTTTTCCCGCCTCCGTCACACCCTTTCTCTTCCTGTTTCATTGGCGCCTCCATTACTCATCATAATAGAAAACATAAATAGATAATAAAATCAGACAAATGACACCGAGAGGACTAGGCACGTTTATCTCGCACTTATCGGCCCTTTAAGGGTGTCTATAAAGAATTTCAACGTCCTTTCAATTACCGCCTCCCCTTCTCGTGACACTAAAAGAGCACGTGATTGTCAAGGCCGACCTGTCGCGGCGCCGCGCCGCTGCAACAGTGCCCCGCTGGCTGCGCAGGATCCGCCGCGAACTGGGTGTGCTCTGAGAAATGTCTGGGAAGCACTTCTGTGTGTTTGTGGGCGTGGGAGAGGGAGAAGGGAGAGGAGGGTGGGAGGGAAAGAGAGAAGGAGGGAGGGTGGGGGAGAGGAAAGGAGGGAAGGAAGGAGGGAGACAGACAGACAGAGAGG
>BOPN01010268.1:12500-24635 GCA_017312705.2 Penaeus japonicus
CCGCCTCTCTTTTTATGCTGTCTCGGCCATCCTGTTGCTTCTCTCGTTATCCTCGTTTTCTCTCTTCCCTTTTCACGTGCCCGAGAGTGAAAAAGAAGAGGTGGAGGACAGAGAAGTAAAGAATGAGAGGGGGGGGGGGAAGAGGGTCAATAGGACCAATAGGACCAAAAAACCCTTCAGTTCGCATCGCCAATAAATGCAAACGAAGTTGAGAAATAGATAAGATGAAGTGAAATCCTTGAGCTAAAAAGCAAATATGATATATAAAGAGATATGAGAGTCAATATCAAAATATTTATCATATCTTTCAAGGAAGCCAGATAAATGTAACAACATTAATCATTTAAAACAGTGACAGAACACCTAGGCGGATGGTGTCTGCCATGAATCATTATTAGTTTTGCCAACTTAAACGTTCAGTGTTGTAAGCACCTGAAGATACCTAATACCTCCATTAAAAATACGAGTTATGGCAATGCTTAAAGTGGGCCTAATGATCACTGACAGAGTAATCACCTTTTCGTTGACTAGATTTAGTTAATGGTGTTGAAGACGTGACTGCTATACTCGCTTGCAATCTTTTATAACTACCCGTCAGCCTGACAGTTCCTCATATCAAAAATGAATTTGAAAAAAAACAACTGTTAGAGCACTTCACAAATTTAATCTACATACACTGTAGAACATCCATGTCCGTCCTTAAAGGAAGAGAAGACAGGAGTCTTTGTCAAAGGGATGACGCCTGAGAAGACTCGGAGCAACGGTCGTTTCTTAGCATTGTGTTCACGTTCTTTCGCATTTTGCTTTTGTTTTTTTTCAATTCCATTTTTTTAACGTCGCCTAATTTTATCAACATTACCGTCATATTGTAGGAAGTAAATGGTTTTATCTTAAAACCATTTCGTTCTACTTTAGCTCTCTCTCTCTCTCTCTCTCTCTCTCTCTCTCTCTCTCTCTCTCTCTCTCTCTCTCTCTCTCTCTCTCTCTCTCTCTCTCTCTCTCTCTCTCTCTCTCTCTCTCTCTCTCTCTCTCTCTCTCTCTCTATGTCTCTCTCTTTCTTTCTCTCTCCCTCCCCCTCTTTCTCTTCCTTTCTGTTCTTTCGCCTCTCTCTCTCTCTCTCTTTCTCTTCTCTCGCCTCTCTCTCTCTCTCTCTCTCTCTCTCTCTCTCTCTCTCTCTCTCTCTCTCTCTCTCTCTCTCTCTCTCTCTCTCTCTCTCTATGTCTCTCTATGTCTCTCTCTTTCTGTCTCTCTCCCTCCCCCTCTTTCTCTTCCTTTCTGTTCTTTCGCCTCTCTCTCTCTCTCTCTTTCTTTCTCTCTTTCTCTCTCTCTTTCTCTCTCTCTTTCTCTCTCTCTCTCTCTCTCTCTCTCTCTCTCTCTCTCTCTCTCTCTCTCTCTCTCTCTCTCTCTCTCTCTCTCTCTCTCTCTCTCTCTCTCTCTCTCTCTCTCTCTCTCTCTCTCTCTCTCTCTCTCTTTCCCTCCCCCTATTTCTCTCTCCCTCACTCTTTCTGTTCTTCCGCCTCTCTCTCTCTCTCTCTCTCTCTCTCTCTCTCTCTCACTCTCACTCTCACTCTCACTCTCACTCTCACTCTCACTCTCACTCTCACTCTCACTCTCACTCTCACTCTCACTCTCACTCTCACTCTCACTCTCACTCTCACTCTCACTCTCACTCTCACTCTCACTCTCACTCTCACTCTCATTCTCATTCTCACTCTCACTCTCACTCTCACTCTCACTCTCTCTCTCTCTCTTTCTTTCTCTTTCTCTGTCCCCTCTTCCTGTCTTCCTCTCTTTCTTTCTCTCTCCCTCCCTCTCTTTCTCTCTTCCCACTCCTCTTTCTCTATTCTTCTCCCTCTTTCTCTCTTCCTCCTCTCTTTTTTTCTCTCCTTCCTCTTTTGAAAACTTTGTTTCATATTGTAAAAAGGTGTGCATGATATAATTCATTCCGCTTAATCATTACATATATGATAAGAGTCCTAGTAAAGATAAAATTACGATAAATCAATTATGTCAAAAATAGAAGCTAGTCTATATATCAAATGATACATGGAACTTATTTAGCCAAAGGTATACTTCAATCTCCATACATCTACTGGTGATTTGAACAGCTGCAATGTTAAAGTGAAGAAGAATATCTTGCCGGATAAAATATTGCGCATTCGTGAATATCAAAACAGGAGAGTGCAGATCCAGTTCCATTTTGGCGAGAGACACTTGGAATTCTTGAGTACGAGCGCCGACGGTTCTCTTCCGTCTTGGCCAGCGGTGACCAGCAGGGACAACCTTTCCAGAGCACAGGCTGCCCAGTATTTTGCATTATTCTGACTCTGCTCTACAGTAATGCTGCAAAATGTCCTTGACTTTCTTCTTGTAACAAGGTGTGGCACTTAGGTGTTAATGGTTTCTATTATAGCTTAGTTTGATTAATTATCTTGAATCAAATTTTCAGCTCTCACATCGCTTAGCCACCTAGTCTCGACTTATCCATAAGGTGCCATTCTCCTCTCATCCTCTAAGGGGGATCAACACCTCCGTCCTTGAAAGCTCAGTTGGTCCAGGCCTCCCAATGGAGCACAACCTCGTCCCACGTTCCGGATCTCGGCATGTTGGCTTGGGATTTACAGGGAAGCTGGAGCTGGTCCTCCTTGACATCCTCCCATTCACCTAGTGTAGTATGTCCCATTCCTTGGATGATGCCCTCGGAATCGTAGAAGACATCTTCGTTTGAAGTGCTGCGGTTGGTCCACCCTAGAATGGTGATATTTCAATATTATTTTCTTCCATCTGGTCTTCAACTGGTGTTCTACAGGCGTTCCAGCAGGCAGCGCCCTATCAACGGCACTGGGAGTCCCAGTCATCTGCACTGACAAGCTCCTTGCCCTGCGCTTAGGTTTCATGACAAGTTGTGCATCCTGGTGCCGTAGGTCCCTGCACTGACAAGCTCCTTGCCCTGCGCTTAGGTTTCATGACAGTTTGTGCCCTTTTAGTTAAATGCATCCTGGTGCCGTAGGTCCCTGCACTGACAAGCCTCTGGCCCAACACCGTATAAACAAGGGCCTAAGATAGCAGGAGAGAAAGAAGGTGAACAGATGAAGGTTTGTACTTTCATCTGTCTTTTTTTTTTAAAGAAAACCAGAAGTAGATAAGGGACGCAGCGGCAGCAATAAACAAGGATTTACTTGAACTATTAACCATCTCAGAATAAAAAATAATAAAATAAGAAAGTATTCTGCATAAAGTATTATCCACTCATCACAGTGGCAACACTAAGCGAATACTTACATCGATACTCACGCCTACGACAATGACACAGCATTGCAATTATAGGGAACCTACACCCACAAAGTACATAATTTAACTCGCAATTACACTCATGAAAGTCCTGTACCAAATCGAGGTATATGCACGAAAAAGTTGTAGCATATATTTTTCTTTTCTTTACTTTCTGAGAATTTGAGCAACAGTGCACGTTAGATTACATTTTGTAAAATATCACAAACACAAAGAGAACCATTCATATTACATCACTGATATAACAAAATCTGTAATACAAGCTTGATTCATCTACCATAGAAAACTCAATCTAGAAATTATATTTGATTGATGTATGAATACATGAGGAAACAATTGATATGGTTGTTGGGCATCAACAGATTTTCCAACAATTGCTATACAGCATATCCAGTCTTCCCAGCTCAGAAATTTCGGTATAATCCTACGATTTTTGAAAATCTAAATACTGATTTATTGAGGTATGACAATATGTGGTATAGCTTTTGCATGTTAGACTACATGCGCTTTATCTATAGGGGTTTATGTGCCTACGTTTTTTTTTAATGATTACAGAAAGAAGAAGACTGGCACTTGTGACAACGACTTCTATAGGGAACTTGTATGTTCACCAAAGTTACGTGATATCCCTCAGGCTGACCAGGTACATGCAAGCGACTGTAATACCAAAAGCAGAATGTGATTGATTGGCGAATAATTATTCTGGTCAAAACCTTATGATTATAGGTGCAAAGAAAAGGGCTCACATCCAATCAAACAAAGCTGATCACAACAAACTATACAAACTAACCTTTATGCACATCTGTGCTAGATGAGGATAACAAGAAAGGGAAATGCCAGCATACTTAGTTTCAGCTGTAATGTAACGCATCCTCATAGAGCAATGGATGAGCTGCCATTATCCCTACATTACCCAAAAAACGATAAATAACAAAACAAAAGCAATAGGTCAGGGAACAGCCTATTTTTCTTGAGCAGTAGTGCCCAGATCACTGATAAGACATTATAGGTCAAGAGCCATGAAATTATATGAAGGTCGTGATAACAAATCCAGGGAGAGAATTAACGATCGTAATCAATAGACTTGGTGATTTTCCAAGCCGAATCATAAAACATAGAATGAAATTCGTAAGTAAGAGAACTGTGAAACCGAAGAAGAAGCTCAAGGGAAAAGGAACTGCCTGCACTTTGGTTGCTTGTACTTATGACTGAACTTCCTTTATCCATGACTCATCCCACACTTAAGTTCGCCAACTTAGCGTGAAATGCTTCCAGTAGACACGAGATCCACGTCGATAGCCTTGGTATAAGGCAAGTGAGGAATAAAATAGATGTAGAAAAGAAAAGTAGAAGAATGGTATCAATAAACACGCTGTTTACTCTCATATCATAGTTTACATTTGTTTACATTCATTAAACTAAAGATACCAAAAAAATACAAACAAGGAAAGAGAGTTTATTTGCATAATTTAGGAGATGAAAGAAAAACTGGAAAAAAAGATGTTGAGAAATGAGTCTTACAATCCATAATGAATATAAAAAACAGTAACACTAAAATTGCTTTTCTTTCTAACCCATGGCAAAGTCGAACCACTTATTATGATGATTAGAATTAGTAATCCCCAATATGATATCAACAAAACGCAAGTAAGCAAGAAAAATGAAATAGAATTGCATCACAGTTTTCCTCTTTCCCAGACAATCATTGCGAGGAAGAAAGAAAAGCGAAAAGAAGGCTCAAGTATGTACTCACGGTGGTTTGATGGAAATTTGTTATAAATTTATCCTTCACAAGGAACGTTGGCAACAGTAGCTCCACATGGCTGTATTTACTAACATCTAATGGACTTGTCGACTCTGAATAGTCCAGAAAATCTGGTATCTAGAAATATCCTTCACAAAATTTCTAGACTTTGAGTAGGGTATTCAAGTGTCACTATACTGGATAACCTCTAATATAGGATATCTTTCATATCAAAGTTTCCTATGAGGAAGTTTCATGAGAGGACATTACGGCTCAGATAAAGTGTTCTCAAAATGCCAACAGATTTCCCTATAGAATGCAAAACAACTCTTTTGCTACAAATTGGATAATCAGAAAAGAGCGAAAATACGGTATTAACATTGACTTAAAAGACACTCAGAAACAAAGTCTGCCAGAAAGAGGTCATGCTGTCTGAGATGAGGCTGCTTTTCAGGTCAAGTCTGGCGAGTGGTACTGCTGCTGGGTGATTCATCTGCTTTTCTACACAGAGAAAGACGAGGAAGGGGCAGCTGTGGCCCAGAGCACGAACGAAAGAGGCGCAGCAGTGGCGTGAATAGGTATGCTTTTCTGTATGAATGCGATATGCACAACAGGATCATAGTTAAGGAATGATGAGGCACGACATGGGTGCAGAACAGAAACAACAAAGGCGCAGTAGTGATGAGGCTCAGGAACAACAAATGCGGCAGCGATAGTGCTTCCACAAGTCGAGTCATTTTTAAGTAAAATTTAAGAAAATAAGACTATAGTTAAAGGTAAAACTATTTCTTTTGTACATCTTCCCAGCAAAGGGGACTGATTGAATTAGGTCCTATATCCATACTCTTATTCATCTTCATCAGATGTTTCAGTAGGATGGAGGGGGAGGCTGCTAGTAATGTCAATTGCTGTTGGGATTAGGAGTGGAATAGGTGTCATCTCAGGATCATTTTTTATTGTGATATGACAGGCCATCAGATCAGATTTGTGTCTGTCTCCCTCTTCTGAATAACCCAGCGCTGGGTGGCAGACATGTGACATGTAACAAGCTTATGTAGAGTCTCATTTCATTGTGTTGGCTTTTTCTTGCAATTGAGCTAGACATGAAGCAGCATGACCAGGGTTGCAAATCTAGTTTTACCAATGGTACCGAGTCCTACTGCCGAAAAGTACCAGATTAACACAAAATGCGCCAAACCTTACGAAATTCAAATTACTTGATTTATTTAGAACTTCGCATCCCCCTATTCCTGGTATTCTTCCTGGGATTTTTCTTGGGATTCTTCCATAGATAACAACGTCGATCACCACTTCTTATCCATTGTATCCACTAGTTGCCGGGAGGGTTGCCAACATGTAAATTCCACAAGTAACAGACATTTGCTGTGAATTAATCCATTCAGGGTGTCCGTCTTCAGTCGAGATTTTTTTTTTCTCTCTTTTTTTTTGGGGGGGGGGGGGGGCACCAGAGAGAAGACCCTTTCTGCTGCAGCAGATTAATGTGGCAGTGACATCAGTTTCAGAATTAATCTTGATAGATTGGGGAATCTGGGTTCATCCCCACACCACTCAAGAGAAACTAGAAACCAGAACATTTTAGGTTCATCTGGTGTTTGCTCTGGTTTCTCCTACATTTATTGTTAGTTCCTGCCATTCACTATTGAGGTCTTCATATGCATTTTCCTTAACAATGTTATGAAATTTTACAACAGGGGTATGAGGAATTTAGGTTTCCCTTGGCATACATTTACTGAGTCTAAGGCTTCAAGCAACTTTAGATTCTTGAACAAATTAGAGAAGAGGAATCGACCAAGCCTTTGCTTTGACAGAGCAACATATAAATTTTGTGTTTTTATCTGAAACTGAAATTCTGCATCGTATTAAATGTACCTGGGGCACCCAGAAGTACCAAATCTGGTATGTTAGTACCAGATATGGCAATCCTAGGCATGGCACCTTATCCCTAACTAGGGCAGGTCAAATGCTTTGGAAGTATGTTACACGGATAGCATATATTAAGTATGCACTTCCAAGAGGATATCTGTTAATCATTCTACCTGCTGGTTAACTTCTTGAAGTTAATTTTCCCAAATGACATCACCCTGCTCCAGGTAGCCTGTTCCTAATGCCATAGCTTGTAAGAGTCCTGTTCATCTCTTAATTTCTTGAAGAGAATTTTTGTGAGCAGAGCCTAATGGTTAGAGGTTCAAACATAGTGTAGCATAGAGGTCCCACCTATCAATAGGGGTTCTTCAAGGCCCAAGATCCCGCGAAGGCCAGGGTAAGTCCACCCCAGAAGTCAAATTTCCATTATTTGATGATGCCTAAATGGGAACCTGATCCCGTGGGATGTCTTGATAGGATCTGTCATGGTGTTCCATTACAAATATTACTTTGAATAATAGGTGTTTAAATAAAAACTTGTCTGAAAGGTTGGAAATTAAAGAACAAGATAGGTTAGCATAAGAATGGTACAATGTTCAGCAAGAGGGTAAAATGAAAAAGAAAACATGTATTAGAAGACAGAAAAAGAAACATAGAGTTAAGTAAAAGGACCACGAGGCTGTGATGAAATGTATATGTGTAATTGTCCACAGTCCAGCTCCTATCTTGAATAAATACTGCCAGTATAGCTCAATACTTTGTTTTTTTATTTTTTTTGCAGGTTTCTGAGCTGGAGCTGCCGGTCTTGTGGTAATATCATTTTCCTTAAGAAAATTGCCAGAGGTTGAGGAAAAAGAGATGCTCTGGAGGTTAACAGATCAGTGAGCCCACGAGAGGCCGTGACGTCACCCGTAGGGCACAAAATCAGGTCACATATTCAATGAGTAGTTTAAAGCATAAAATGTAAAATAACGAAACACGATACAATTGCACTACAAACACTATGGATACATAAAGTGACATATAAAAGCTATCCATCAATAGTTAACATACAATACATGGAAATCCAAACAAACAAAACAATTTTGACTATTTATATGAATGTTTTAGCTATAACATACGACGTTTCTTCGACAAAAGCCCCCACCCCCTCGCCCATATACGCAACCATGCACACATACACACAGACATACTGGAGGGAACACATATATATAACATACACACACACACACACACACATACGCATTAGGAAGTATTAAACACGCTTTAAGGGCGTTCACAACATGCAGTGCAAAACAATGCCCGCATCATCCAAAGGAGGGGGTGCCCAGTATGCCCCGATAGGGTGGCCAGTATGCCCCGATAGGGTGGCCAGTATGCCCCGATAGGGTGGCCAGTATGCCCCGATCGGGTGCCCAGTATGCCCCGATACGATACGCAAGTGGGCTGCAGGAAATGGCCTCAGCGGGTGATTAGTCATAACCAGATCCAAGGAGAAGTAGGAACAGTGGGCGACAAAGCTGACATGATTCCTTTATCCAAACATAGCCAACAAGCTATCAAAGGAATATTGTGAGATAATGGCCACTATACTACACACATGACAGTTTTTTTTAAATATTCGCCGTGTCAGGATTTGGATCTCCGTGCCCGCTTTCCAAGAATCAGCGATGTACGTTTTACCATCGTATATCTATCTTGACGATGGACATGCCGTGGCATTTGCTGTTCTGGTCCCTAAGTTCGACCTTTGGGGTCTTTACTGTGACGTTTCTAAATCTCTCTCTCTCTCTGTGTCTCTCACTCACTTCCACTCTCTCTCTGTGATGGGTGTGCTGGAACCAACAACCCACACAAACTAAGTATGTGATGCCAGACACAGCATTTATACAAATAGGTTTATTCCATAATGCAAATAGTCTGATGTTATGGTACACGAAATGCAATATAAACTACAGCACAATGGTCATTGTAATAAACACTATCACGACACAAATAAACAGGCGGAGAAATCAGGTGTTAGCGGTACGCAGTCGATCTTGGTCTGTCTGCGTATTTCAGACATCTAAGACTACTGCTGCTGGAGAAAGCAACGGGAAACTACTCCAGGACTTTTTCCTTGTACAATCATGCAAATGAAGCCAAAAGGACAAAACCAGAACAGCGTAAATATGGTCACTGTGCGACCCCCTAGTAGACGTTCGCTCGGTCGGAATGTAGCTGGTCAACAGGTCATCAAGCTGGCTTCAGTGGCATGAGAGCCAACGTCAGGTCCTGACTCGGCACTCGAAGATATATATATATATATACTGTATATATAATATATATATATATATATATATATATATATATATATATATATATATATATATATATTTATATATATATATATATATATATATATATATATATGTATATATATATGTGTGTGTGTGTGTGTGTGTGTTTGTGTATGTATGTATATATATATATATATATATATATATATATATATATATATATATATATATATATATATATATATATATATTGTGTGTGTGTGTGTGTGTGTCTGTGTATGTGTGTGTGTGTGTGTGTGTGTGTGTGTGTGTGTGTGTGTGTGTGTGTGTGTGTGTGTGTGTGTGCATATATATATATATATATATATATATATATATATATATATATGTATATATATATATATATATATATGTATATATATATATATATATATATATATATATATATATATATACATATATACAGAAAGAGAGAGAGAGAGAGAGAAAGAAAGAAAGAAAGAAAGAGAGAGAGAGAGAGAGGAGAGAGAGAGAGAGAGCGCAAGAGAGAGAGAGTGAGAGAGAGAGAGAAAATGAGAGTGAGAATATATGTATTAATATATATGCACATACTCCAATAACGGTTGCTTGTTTGCCGCGCACTTTCTCCATTCCACCTGTGGACCCATACATAAGCCAACACACGCGAGGTGTGCCACGAAAAAGGGCCGGCGAATCCTCAGAGATTCGTTCACATCCACCTTTCCTTGATTGCTACTGAATATTCGATGCGAAAAGTGCTGCCTTAGTAAATGGAAGTACAACGAGTTATTTGCAATCGCTTGAAAATCCATTCAAACATTCGAATTGCGAAGCGGGATAATGACGAGGCTGTTCCACACCTGATGACTGTGCCGAAGGGGCCTTTGTCTCTGGTCTGTTGCTGTTTAAGATTCTCAGATTTGGAAGTGCCGAGTGAGGCGGGCGGGGGGGGGGGGGGATCTATGATACAATGAACAAAGACGGAGGGGGGGAGGGGGAGGGGGACATACCACCTCTTCCAAGAGTTTTTTTAAATCGGAATACAACACTCGCTTGGAAAAAGCACCCGGCCCGCCCTCCCCTGTGGTGTGCGTGAGCTTCAACGTAGAGCCGAAAGCGCGTATGTGGTGAAGAACAGCTGTATCTTTTTCACAGAAGCAATGGTAACCCGATCCTTCCGCTGTCTGTAGAAATGATAACGTCACAGTGATATCATGTGAGGAATATTCGCCTCTGACTTCACGCTGTCCTACGTGCGTGTTGTGATTAAGGAGTAAAAATTCAAGGTGAAGGACTCATACGTACGCTGCGAGGCTCAGGGTACGTGCCGGTGTTTATGTTCGTGCGGTGGCTACGTGTAGCTGCGCAGACGGAAGCGGCCGAGTAACGCATTTGTTTACATGTCATTACAAAAAGGGAAGTAGGAATTTGTGTGTTTGGGTTCATGCGTATATGTGTTTGTATAGATGTGTTTTGAGTTTGTGTGTCTGAGTATGTGAGTTTGAGTCCGAGTAAAGTTGAGTAGCTGTAAGTGAATGCTTGTCTCACTGCACGTTATGTGCACACGTGTGTGTGCTTATGTTTGTATCGCCATATACGTAGTACATCCACCGGGCATGGGAAGTGCTCGCCATGTGACAAACATCCTTCTGAGCGTCCTGCCTCCATTCTCCCCCCCCCCTCCCCCCTCAACAATCAGCATTCATCCTAGGATGTATCATGTTTCCATCATTCTTATATTTATGCGCCCACACGAGCTGCTACGTCACCTTTTCTTCCCTCCTCTTCGAATCGGATGTCGTGCTGAGTCGCCCTTTTCCCGTGGAAAGTAGGACTGCGGCTGCCTGAGTGGGAAAGCCTCTTTGATGTGTGCTTTCTGCTTCTGCTTGAGCTAATTTGGTAGATCTACTTTTTTGGATTTATTCGCATGTGTCTGTCATCACTTTTTATGTTTCTACGAACATGGACTGACCTTGTGACTGTTTCTTTCCGTATATGTGTGTGTGTGTTTGTGTTTGTTTGTGTGTGCGTGTGTGTATGTGTGTGTGTGTGTGTGTGTGTGTGTGTGTGTACTACATTCATGTTTCTGTATTTCTTTGTAAACGGATATGGACATTAACTGTGCACAAAACAAAAGTGATAGGCAATGAATAACTGCCATGTGGTTATGCATAACCGCTTCGGCGACAAAGTATTATACCACGACTGTTACTCAACGCTACCATTGAATCAGGCGGACATGACATAGAGTGTCGTTCATAGAACCTATAAGGGCGCCCAGGGGCGGGGGAGCGCTGTTGGCATTACTACGAACTCGGCTGTGTCGTCATGGGCGCCCCGGCGTAGGATCATTACGACCATTACCACGAGCTGCGATGGCGCCCATTCAGACGCCCTTCTGTATGTGGCTGTACGCACACACACACACACACACACACACACACACACACACACACACACATATATATATATATATTCTGTAACTCTTGTTTAAAAAAAGAATATACAAATGATTATATGTATATGAATATATACAGGTATGTTACAAATCATCCCATCCCATGTTAATAATCAGTTATTGTTTGAAGTTCTAATTAGATTGCTTATTAATGCAATAGTTCAAATTTAAAAATGAGTCATTTTCTAAGCTATTGTTCTCTCTGGCTTGCGAGAGTTGGCTTATGAATAATTCATCACAGTGCAACAACAGCATCTCCTCGTCTGCATTGATTGCAATACTGCTACACTTCTTCTTAAAGTATTGACAACAAGGCAGCTGATACTGCAGTTATTATAAACCAGTTTAGTACATTCGCCCCAAAGTAAATGCAAATGACGTGTGTGTGTGTGTGTGTGCGTGTGTGTGTGTGTGTGTGTGTGTGTGCTACATTCATGTTTCTGTATTTCTTTGTAAAC
>BOPN01010269.1:7500-12500 GCA_017312705.2 Penaeus japonicus
GCGGCACGTACGAAGACTTGCGCTGCAACACTGAGCTGCTTATGAGCTCGAGTGGTTACTGTGCTCGCTACGACCTTGTGTGTGTACGTGTGATGTGTGTGTAGGTGTTTGTGCACAAATGATGTGTGGCAAGGTTATGTATGTACGGGCATTCTCTCTCTCTATCTCTATCTCTTTATTCTCTCTCTCTCTCTCTCTCTCTCTCTCTCTCGTCTCTCCTCTCTCTCTCTCTCTCTCTCTCTCTCTCTCTCTCTCTCTCTCTCTCTCTCTCTCTCTCTCTCTCTCTCTCTCTCTCTCTCTCTCTCTCTCTCTCCGCATTATAACAGATATATTACGTAAACCCGAGAACTTTGCATGTAACAGATAAAAATGCAAGGCTCTTTAGAGTAATATACATGTACTGTATCTTATAGTATAGTTTTACCTTAGTATATCAATCGACAGGGTCACCGGAATATCTGTTTCACTAATAATGTATGCCTGATAATCTAACATGAACTGTACAAAACAATTAGGTATAGACCCTATGCCTATTCACACACACACACACACACACACATAAATACACATATAAACACACACAGACACACACACATATAGGTTTATATGTGTATATACATACATATATGTACATATATATGTATATAGATATACAAATGTGTATCTATCTATCTATCTATCTATCTATCTATCTATCTATCTCTCTCTCTCTCTCTCTCTATATATATATATATATATACATTCATAGAATTCATCTATCTATATATTTATATATATATATATATATATAAATATACATACATATATATATATATTGATAATTATTATTATTATTATTATTATAAAAATGAATAAAGGAATGGAAAAAATAGCACATAATTGCTATACAAGAGATAATCTATGTATTGGTATCACGCTAGATTTTGGTAAAAATCATCAAAACGTTGATTTTACATCCAAGAATAAAAAGATGCATTTAATAGACAAGACAATAATGGTAAAATCACTGAATGAAACATCGCAAAAGCAATTTACAGCCCTTCGTTTACGAGAAGAGTTTCCACCATGCAGCATCCTCATCTTTTCAATGGGTTCTGTCATTATTGTTGGATTGAGGAAATTGGGATTAACCCCTCTAAGTGTACTGCAAGCTGTATCGGCTATTGCAGATACTCAGGAACATCCCATCACCATAGCCAATGTAGAGATTGTCAATGTCGTCTCTACTTTTAATCTTTTTAAACTCAACTTTTTAGATTTGAAAGAATTCTTTCGAAAAAACAAGATAGCCTATACACATGTGCCAGACTCATTCCCTGGCCTCTTTTTTAAAGTGCTGGTACCCATTCGTCATTTGAAGAAAGGAGAGACGATCGGAGGATACTATACGCAGGCAGCCAAGGAAAGAGAAGCCGGAAATGGGGACGCGGTGAAAAAGTATTTTAGGGGTAAAACCGTGTTAATATTTCAGGTGGGCAAGTGTACCATTCTCGGCGCATGTGGCGGAGACGACATTCATGTCATTTTTAAAATGCTCTTTGGGTTCTTCTGGTACTTTATCGATAAATCCGTTCATCTATCTGACGAGGAATTCGAAAATGGAAAATGTACATATCACCTGCCGCCTCTCTCGTGGTATTTAATGACAGACTTTTTCTTGAGAACGGTTCCTGGTTATCAGTATAAACCGAGTGTGGTCCTGGCAAATCTCATTTCCGAAAATTATCCCATCAACAGACATTGTGCTGTTAGCAATTTGCCTATTGCCATCAATCGTTTAGTGTTGACCAAGGACTGTATGTTAAGACAAACCGTCAGAGAAAATCCAGAGGTTTGGTTTTTAAACCAGTTGCAAGTACCAATAATTCCATTATTAACAAAAGCGCATTTGAAAAAACATACAACACTATTTGAAAAGGAGCTCGCACAGCTCTCGACCGTCCAAGAAAAATCTACCCATCGTCTGACGGTACAACAGTGTTATAAGCAGCTGTTACAATTACATAATCTTACTCAAATTTCACGAAAACTTGAAGAGACTCTACTGAAAAATATACCCGTATCTGATCGGGCTAAACATCTCTTTGAGAGTTTCGAAGAGTATCTCCCTGTTACAGAAGGAATAACATCGAGTCCAGAATCATTAAAACCCAAGACATTGCCACAATTTCAAAAACAGCAACAATATCATTATAGTCAATCTATGTATTCCAAAGAATATAAGGGAGACGAAATACGATCAAAACACAAGATGAGAATTCAGCGACTGAATCAGCTCGAAGAAATATACGATCTAGTCACCAAAATAGCTAAAGAAGGAAGATGTGATGAAATTGCAAAATTCCTAGGAGTGGATTCATATATCATATCAGGATTACTTAATAAAAATGTACCAATACCGATAAAAGAATCTAGCATCTTTAGTAAAGATTATACACATATGACACCCGCACAAGCATTCTTTAATAAAGGTTTATATAACAAGTATGGTCAGGCAGAAGTCTCTCATGAAAGTCGACGTGGCATATTAGATTTTATGATAGATACAAAGTGTGAATACGATGCTCGTATTCATCAAACTACTACTAATAATAACCAATATGATGACAAGGAAAAGAGAAAAAAAAAAGACAGCGAGAAAAACGACAACGTCGTTGTTGTCGATGATGATGATGATGATGAAGAAGAAGAATATATATATACATATATATATATATATGTATGTATGCACACACACACATATATACATATACATATGCATATATACATATATATATATATATATATATATATATATATATATATATATATATATATATATATATATATATATATATATAGAGAGAGAGAGAGAGAGAGAGAGAGATAATGTATATACATACACATACATACACACAAGCACACACACACACATATTTTTTTCTTTCTTTCTTTCTTTCAAAAAAAAAAAAAAAAAAAAAAAAAAAAAAAAAAAGGTATTCATCTGTTACTTAATCACGGACTTATATATCTATGGATGTATGTTTGCACAGTAAATCAGCCTATGCAGAATCCATATAAAAGAAAAATAATAATAATAATAATATGTTTGTTCTAAAAGAATTGTGTAGTATGAGAATGGCAGATAAAAATTTCCTTAATCCATCCCAATTTCATCTCATAATTTACATGGAGATTTGATGTTTACCTCAATGACCTCTCCCTTCAATGACCTCTTCCCATTTAATGTTGTGTATCCGGAGGTAAACAATAACAGTCGTGCAATACGGTGCTGCAGGGCATTGCACACCGAAGAGGTAGGGCACAGCTGAGTTTACGATATCATATCCGTTCATCGTGTCCAGAAGATGAATTCGACCACCTCTGCTGTCCCCTCACACCTGCTGCCCTCGCCTCAACTCTCACTGCAACCCGCAGTAGAAAGCCTCTGACGGGAATACAAAGATTTCTTGGTGGCTTCATTCTGTGCGGACGAAAAAAAAAGAAAAGGAAGATAAGGAGACATCACAAGGGTTTCATTCAAAGACTCTCCACAAACCACAGCGGCCACGAGCTCACAGAAGGGCTAACAGCACCTGGCGAAGGACCAACAAAATGGACGTGAATCCGGTTAAGCGAGATATATTTGTCTTCGGATATTTCTTAAAGAAAAGGGCATGCCGTACTGGTGAGGAACTCGGCCAGCGATCTCGGGTATGTCTCTCATCGGGCAATTATTATTTCATGCGGTACTGCTATGGATAGAAATGCGATTCGGGGATATCATAGAAAACGAATGACATGCTTGGAGAAATAGCAGAAAACGGTGGCGGTGCTGCCATCTTGTGGTTACCCCCCTGAGGCGCGGGTTTAAACTTCAGAGAGACGTTAATTAGACGAATGTGATGGCTTTATTTGACTACACGGTTGTTAAACTGACTGAGGTGGCTGAGGAAGGCTCTATTTAGGGCCACTTTGAGGACTTTCTTTGCGGGATGTCAGTCATAGATTAGGAGAAAATGGGAAGGGGACAGACGGCCACCACCTGGACAATAGCCTACGCCCTCTGCCTGCCAGGATACATAGTTTATGGCTCGCCGGGACATGTTTTGAATGACACAACCGAAAGCCATAAGAATAGGGCGGAATTACACGGCCCATGAAAATATTTTGCCTACCTTTGTGCATCGAAGAATAGGAAATCATCAGGCGTCCTGAAACGGCACCGAAAATATGTGCAAAAGAGTATTACAGGCGATGCCAAAGAAAACGGAAAACCCAGGAAATCGTCAAGGTTAAATTACGGTAATTGAGGATGAAAATGGGACGAAAAGAAAAAAAAAAAAAAAAAAAAAAAAAAAAAAGTCTAAAGAATAAAATAATGAGTATAATTTTATTTGCAAGGAAGCCGTCGGGATCATGCGAGAGAGCCCATTAAAGTAGAGAGACGGCTGAAGACAATCACTTTGAGAAAAGACCACCCATGCTTCAGCTGCCGTCCGGACCTCGATTAACGGACCTCCTCTCGTTGGCGCCGAGACGAGGAGAGATGAGGACGTTCTCGTCTCGTGCAACAAGAGAGATTTGTCTCCTCTCGATGATGCTAATAATGGGCGTGGGAAAATGATGAATGTGTGAAAGGCGCGGATAATCGATGTAGCTGTAAGAGGACATGATGAGAATAATGGCTGTCGTAATGATGATAGTGGGACTGATCCTGATGTGAATAAATTTCGCATTAAAGTGGAAAATAAAATGGTGAGGTATATCACTCTTGCTCTTTTAATCTCCCAGTTTCATTCGCTATTCTTTTTTTTTCTTCTCTCTCTCTCTATCTCTCTCTCTCTCTCTCTCTCTTTCTCCAAACCTGTTTATGGCGAACTTCTACATTTATCTTTGTATCTCTTTTCAAAATCAACACACACGCATATGTTTGTAGAATATATATCAGGGAATTAGTAGCTATGTTATCTATTCAGGATAGGTAGATCGTATAACTAAAGGCTCTCTTTATTGTATAA
>BOPN01010270.1:5000-15000 GCA_017312705.2 Penaeus japonicus
TGTGTATGCGTGCGATTTTGATGATGAATATGGCAGTTAGTGGATAGTGAGTATCTGTAAAAGTGAATGACATTAAAGAAATGATAATAATGATGCTAATGACAAAGTATAAATTCCTAAACACACACACACACACACACACACACACACACACACACACACACACACACACAATTACACACACATATATATATATATATATATATATATATATATATATATATATATATATATATATATATATACACACACACACACACACACACACACACACACACACACACTCATTACAAACCACACCACATACATTCATTTCCTGACTATTTAAACCTCTCCATCCCAAAGAAATAAAAATAAACTTTGTTTCTGTGTAACTGAGCCTCATTCTGATTGTCGACTTCAATTCTATTTCAAATAAATCAACTTTCTGTTCTCTCCACTGCCTATGACACGGCACCTGGATCATCTACTGTTCATATATTCGTTACTATTTTCTGTCATTTTTTCTGCTCTTTCGAACGTCGATTTGTTACTTCTGACATTCTAAGTGTCATGCGTAGATGGCCATTGGGTTAGATAATTGGGTTGTCCTCAGAAACTGTTAGCGTAAATAGATAGATAGTTTGATAGATAATCGGATAAGTAGAATTAAAGAGAGTGAAAGTGGGAGAGGGAGACGGAGAGGGAGAGCAAGTGGGAGAGGGGTAGGAAGAGAAAGAGTGAGTGAGAGGGGGAGAGGGAGAGGGAGACGGAGAGGGAGAGCAAGTGGGAGAGGGGGAGGAAGAGAAAGAGTGAGAGGGGGAGAGGGAGAGGGAGAGCAAGTGGGAGAGGGGGAGGAAGAGAAAGAGTGAGAGAGAGAGAGAGAGAGAGAGAGAGAGAGAGAGAGAGAGAGAGAGAGACCCAAGCCAGGCAGACACAGACAATCAGAGAAGCAGATCATCTGACGAGACGACGTCTGCGCCCCCTCGCTTCGCTTGGCTTGACAAAGTGGCTTCAGAATTCCGAGGCGACAGCGGCGTGACCTTTGACCCGCGTTCTTCACCTTCCACATCACTCCCTCTCCCCCGTCTCCCCCTCTGCCCCCTCCCCGTTCTCTCCCTTCTCCCCTACCCCTCTCCTCCTAATCACGTGCCGACTGAAACTGGCGAAATCAACCGGCAATTTAGCGATCACCAAGAAGGGGGAGAGGGAGGAGAAATGGAGAGGGGAGAAGAAGGAGTGGGAGGAGGAGGAGGAGGAAGGGGGGGAAGGGGAGGGGGGCGACACCGTAATCGTAATCATTGAATGGATCGCGTAAGACGCTGGGGTGCATCACGGAGGTAGGGAGGGGGGGGGGGGGGGTTAATGGCGGACGTAGACGGGGGGGGGGAGGGGGGGAGAAAGACGTGTGCTGGGGAGGGGTGGGGCAGAGAAGGTGAATGGAGGGGAAAGGGAAGTGGGAGGGAAAGGGGAAAGGGAAAATGGAACGAAGAAAGGGAAGGGGGAGGGGAAGAAGACATGGGGAATGAGGAGGGGGAGATGGAGGATATAGATAAGAAAGGGAATGGGCAGGGAGGGGGAAAAGGGGGAAGGTAGAAAGGGGAAGGAAAAGAGGGGAAGAAAGAGGACGGGATAAGGGGAAAAGAGGAGAAAAGAAAAAAAGAAATTGGAAATTTGTAAGCGGAAGAAAAAAAAAAAAAAGACGGAGAGAGGGAGGGGAAAGAGGGAATCAGAAGAAGAAAAGAGGTCAAAGAAATAAATAAATAAAGAGAAGGAACACAGAATGAAGATGGAGAAGAGATGAAGAGGGCGCAGCCGAAGACGCTCTTGTGGCCTTGGACATCTTCCCTTGGGCGGGGCGCGACCCACCCACCCCCGACCTGGGAGGGGAGGGAGGGGAAAGGGGGGGGGGGAAGGTTGAAGGACGATTTCCATCTGCGCCGTGATCTACCTACCGCTTTTTTTATATTCTTTTTTACCAATCTTTTTTGTTCCTTCTTTTTCTTCTTTTTTTAGAGGGGTTGGCTGGGTCGTCTAACTCGTTCTAACAAGCCCGAGCAGGATCCCTTCTAATAGTCGTCTAACAAGAGGTTAATGCGCGCTAACAAGCAATCCATCTCTTACAACGACCACTTTCACATGTAAGAAGAGTGAGATCTCTTTTTTTTCATCTCTCTTTCTTTTTTTTTTCTTTTTTCCTTTTTTTTTTTATACAAACGCGATATTATGGTCCACGGGTTAAGTTATGCTCTATTTTTTATATTTATTCTCATTTTCATTATTGCCTTTTTATTGTTGAATATTTTTCGTTCTCACTTTCCTGTACTCAGAATGGCTTTTTAAGAGACTGTAGTTACTTTCATCCATATCATTAGATTACATTAGTTGTAATAACGAATCTAGTGGTGGTGTTGTAAGTATCTTGTATCACTATATATATATATTTTTTTCTTTTTTTCTTTTTCTTTTTCTTTTTTTTTTCTTCTTTATTCTGCTTGGGGAGAGGGGAGGTTGAGTTACTTTTACCCATATTATTAGAGTACATTAGGGGATGTTATAAAACTGGTTGTGGTATTGCAAGTATCTGTTGATCGCTATTTTAGAAGGGGGGGGGGGGGGGGCTCTAAATATCGTATATCAAAGCCACATATGAAATGACTGAGAAGACACATGGAAGATTTGCTAAGAAGTCTCACTAATCGGTCTCGTTTGACGTGTTGGAAATCTGTCATTTTCCTTAGAGGAAATCTAATCTTCTGGCATTTCGCTATTAGAGATTCTTTTTAAAAGTGCAAGGGCGTGACGGTTCCTAATCTTCTAGTTTTTCTTCGTCTTGATTTTATTCAGTCTTCGGCTTCTTTTTTATCATTATTCTATATGTTCATTGTGATCATTTTTTGTCTCGGCTCTTCATCACCCATATTTTCTCTCTCTCTCTTTCCCTCTCGCTCTTTCTCTTTCTCTCTCTCTCTCTCTCTCTCTCTCTCTCTCTCTCTTTCTCTGTCTCTCTCTTTCTCTCTCTCTCTCTCTCTCTCTCTTTCTCTCTCTCTCTCTCTCTCTCTCTCTCTCCTCTCCCGCATATCTTTCTCCCCTCGAACGCCCACAGCCAGACAGATCCCCTTCCGAATCACCACCACTTCCGACCCCAATCGATCCCGAAAGACCCCAAACGACCCCATTGTTCCCACCATAATGCTCCCATAAAACGGAAGATCGTGAGAGCCGTTCCCACAGTCCAGGAGGTGAGGCGCCGTCCGCTTAATCTTCTTCTTCTTCTTCTTCTTCTTCTTCTTCTTCTTCTTCTTCGCCGCCTTCTGCGTCCTTGGCTGGTGTTACCGTAGGCCGTTATTCAGTCCCACGGCCTTGGCACTTGGGGACCCGTGGGCGGAGGGTGGAGAAAAAGGGCGGGGCTGGATTGTGGGCGCGGGAGTGATAGGAGATTGAAGGATGGGAGTGGCATCGTGGTGGGTAGGCATTGGTATAGTAGGATGGGGGAGGTGGAAGAAGGGGTGCGGGTAGAGGTAGAGGAAGGGGGGTAAGTGGAAGAGGGGGTGGAGGTAGTGGTAGAGGAAGGGAGGGGGGAGAAGGTGAAGGTGGAGGAGGAAGAGGGAGGTGGAAGGAAATGGGTAGGTATTGGTAGTGAACGGGGCCGTGGAGGAAGGTGGAAGAGGGGGAGGGGATAGTGGTGGAATAGGGGGAGGAAAAGGAAGTAAAAAATAAAAAGAGCTTGGAAGTAGGAGATGGAGAAGTAAAAAAAAAAAAAAAAAAAAAAAAAAAAAAAGATAAGAATAAATAAAAGAAAGACAAGGAAGAGGAAAGACAGAAGAAGCAGAAGATGAAATAAAAGAAAGAGGAAAGAGAAGAGAGAATAAATCGGGCGGAAACGGAGAGGCCGAAAGGGCAGGGCCTTGGGGGGAGGGGGGGGGGCTCTCTCTCTCTCTCGCGCAGGAGGCTGAGTGACTCAGCACAAAAGCCGCACGAGGGGAAAGAGGGTTCCTCATAATGATTACTTTCTCACGGGGTTCGCGCGGGTTAAGAAGCGTTTTCAAGGGAAGTAATGATTCGTTGTTGTGCTGTCAGAAGCCATTTTAACATCGGGGGGGGGGGGGGGGGGGGGGGGGGGGGGGGGGGGGGGGGGGGGAGAACTTGGTGAAGCAATGTGATACAGGAGGAATCACGCAGCGGGGTCTTGCAGGTATAATGCTTAGGGTAAAATTTGGAAATGTGATTTACTGAAAGCTGAGGTTACGCTTTAGTGGAAATGTAACTGTTGATCACGCATGAGAGAGAGAGAGAGAGAGAGAGAGAGAGAGAGAGAGAGAGAAAGAGAGAGAATGAGAGAGAGAGAGAGAGAGAGAGAGAGAGAGAGAGAGAGAGAGAGAGAGAGAGAGAGAGAGAGAAAGGTAAAAGAAATTTAGAGAGAGAAAGAAAGAGAGAGAGGTAGGAGGTGACAGAACGGGAGAGAAAGAAAAAAAAAAAAAGATAGACAGAGAATAAAAGAATGAGAAAAAGAGCATAAAATGAATAGAAAGGACTAAGGAAATGACAAAAGAGAGGGGGGAAGGAGGACATAGAAAGGAATGGAAAGAGAAGTTACGCAAAACCCTCTTTGTCTTTCGGACAATTATTCTTCTCGAGAAAGTGATACTCTGAAGGCGGCGGAGTGGGTGTGGGTGGGTGTGGGTGTGGGTGGGTGTGGGAATGTGGGTGTTAATACAGTAGTGTGTGTGTGTGTGGATACAGGTTTGTATTTGTGTGTTTGAATGTGGGTTTGGAGATAGGGGTGCGGGTTAAAATGGGTGTGAATACAGGTGGGTGTGGGTGTGGGTGTGGGTGTGGATAAAGGGGTATGTGGGGGTGGATTTGGGTGTGAAGGTGTGTGTGGGTGAATGTGGGTGTGAAAACTGGTGTGTGTGTGTGTGTGTGGATGTGGGTGTGGATATAGGTGTGTGTGTGTGTGTGTGTGTGGATGTGGGTTTGGATATAGGTGTGTATGTGTGCGTTCGTGGGAGGGTGGGTGTAAATGTGCATGTGGGTATGTATGTAGATGTGCCCATGAGTGTGTCTTTTGTGCCTAACCCTAACCGTACGTTTGAAAAAAACACAAACACTCTATCAAAGCCAGAACAAAACTAATTCAACCCCCCCCTCCCACCCTCCACATCACCCCCCCCACCCCTTCCTAGCAAAGCGCCAGTCTCAGAGGAAGGCCACGACCCCCTCCCCTCCCCCTCCCCCCACCCTCCCTCCTCCGAGGCCCCGGTACGGAACACGGGCATCCCAGCGCGACGCCGCCACGACCCGGCAGATGAAGCGGGAGATAAGGCCACCCGTCGAGAGATTCGACGCCAAGACCCTAATGAAACCGAAGGCGATCGACAGCGAAACGGACGATTCGTTGTTTCAAAGCGTTGATTCTCGATTAATTAACTCGATTTGATTTGATTCTTAACGAGATCGAACATTCCTAAAGCGCTAATTCTCGTTTTTATTATCGTTACCTTTATTTCTTTTCAAATATCTAATTTTCATTCTTGCAAATTCTTGATTTTTTTTATTTGGTTACATCCTTTATGTTTTGATTCTTAATATTTTTTTCTGTTTTTTTTTTTTCGATTCTCAACTGATTTAATTCTACTTAGATATTTGATTCTTGATTGACTTTAGCACAGTGAAAACTAATGACTTTTCTTAAACATTGAAAGAGTGTGTATTCTGTGTGTGTGTGTTTGGGGGAGGGGTGTGTGTGTGTGTGTGTGTGTGTGTGTGTGTGTGTGTGTGTGTGTGTTTGTGATTGTGTGTGTGTGTGTGTGTGTGTGTGTGTGTGTGTGTGTGTGCATGAGTACGTGCGCGGTATCGGTCAATCAGAATTATATATCACAGCGCAGAGAAATTATCGACAATGGTTAATCAAACATCAAAGAATTCATGAAAAATGATAAGAAAAGAATGCTTACGTATTTCAAAAGCTCGACAAGATTAATGATTCCCTCAAAATTGCACAAAACAAAACTAACAAAAGCCCTGCTATCAAAGTCCTTCTTAGAACCCCGACTACCTTCAAACAGACGTCCCGCTATCAATCGATCTAACAACGGAACAATACCACGCAACAGAAAGACCGCGGTTTAATACAATCAACAAGGTTGTCCATGATCGTGTCACCTAAGGTCCCGACAGAATCTTAATCACGAAAACAGGAAAGTAAAAGTAAAATAATCCAGAGAAACACAATAGGGGTGACTAGTTGGCTCCATTGTTTACTACCAGTTAATGCCATCTGTTGATAAGGGGGTTTTAGTTCACAATGGGCCAGAGGCTGCCATGGGGATCAAGGTCGCCAGATACCTAATAAATAGATGAGTTAGAGGGTCTAATTCCCTTTATTGTTGCGTCTGATGCGGAGCCAGTGCTACGGAAAGGGTTGGGAACAGAGGATTTGAGTCGCGTGTTGACCCAAAACATAATACGGCAAATGAAGCAAGGCAACCACGAAATTGCACACCGAAGGAGATAAAATCACTTCGATTGCGCATTTGAATAATGTCTGATTACTGATTTTATCTAGTGTTATTGTGGATGGAAATTGCGGTATTGCCTGTTGCATGTGCAATCCTCGATGGATCTTTCTTCTCCTCTACCGAGCTGTTTGTCCTATGTGTGTGTGTGGTGTGTGTGTATGTATAGTGTGTGTGTGTCAGGTGGGCGGGTTGCCTGTGAGAGTGCTTGCGTATTTGTCTGTACATCTACGTAGTTGGGGTGTCCGTAGATGCGTGTGTGTTTATCAACGAATTCAAAGTGAATCGAAAGCTCTCTCCGATTGGCAAAATAATCCGTTATCTCACGAATCAATTCGTGAATCGCAACTAAATATTATCGGCATGACGACGATTCTTTCACGAATCCGGCCATTGAATTTGCCGACTAGCATCGCGTGGCTTTTTAAACGCGACCTGTTTCCGCTCCTCAGGGGAAGGAATACAACGGATTCTTCAGTTTCTTGAATCACGTCTGAGTAATGCAATTAGCAACAACAAAACCCGGAAGTCCTGCACTGTGACTCCAACAATCACGCGACTGCAATTGTTCCTGACGAGCGTGTGGCGTGTGGGTGTGTTGAGTGATTGTAGGTTGTGAGTTACAAGCGTAGACTGCCTGTTTGTGCTTGCATAAGGGATGGGAAACAGGGGTCTCTTCATCTGTTAACTGTCACTTGTTTTTCTGAATTGTAGCGAAGCAAGTGATGTTGTTGGTCTTATTATATATGTCGTATGAATCACAAATGAAAATAAACAGGTATTTATGCATTCGAAATACCAATAAGGGGAAAGTATTTATCATAAAACGTTTGCCTGTTATGTTGAATCGGAATAGTATACTACGAATCTGGATGACGATAATAGTAATCTTACTTCTTGGAAAAAAATGACAAATGAATGAGAAAAAAAATTGCCGGTGGAGCTATGGATTTAAACCCCTTCCTTTAGAAAAAAAAAATCAAAGAGAGAAAAAAAAGAAGTCATCGTAAATAGAAATAAAAGTAACAAGACGATACTAACGAAACGATAGATGATGTTAATCTCCGCGACAAAAAGCCTCCTCAGCGCCTTAAGAAGAAGAAGCCTTTGACTCACCTGTCCGAGGTCGTCGGGGATGGGCAAGCAGATGTGGAAGACCCTGCAGGCGTTGTCGACGTCGGCGTAGTATCCGTAGGGCAGCCCCTCGCACGAGAACGTCTCCGCCACCTGCCCCGTGATGAACTCGGAGCCCGAGGAGAAGACGTAGGGCATCCGGGCGGAGGCGAGGCCGGCGAGGCAACAGAGGGCGAGGACGAGGGCGGAGGAGAGGGACGCGGAGGAGGAGGTGGAGGAGCTCATGGTGGCTTGTGTGGGCGGGCGGTGGCGTGGGCGGAGACGAAGGAGGGGCGCTGGAGGGCTGCTTGAAAGCGATGAAGGAGGCGAAGAGGCTCAGGGGGACTCACTCCAGCTGAAGACACGTCGTGGGTTTCGTAGTGCTTCTTGCTCGCTCTGCGTTGCGAGAAGACATGGAGGAAAACAAGATAAATGAAAAGGGAATAACAAGAAAGAAGGGAAAAAAGATGAAGGGTAATCATTATAAAGGAGCGAGAAGGAAGAACACAGGAGAAACTTTTGCAACCATTAATTGTCTGGGGAAATGCTGCGTCATCCGGGTTGCCAAACAGGATTTGCCAAATTTGCCCAACAGAGACAACATTGCTGAAAAAATAAGGCGAAAAAGGCAGAAGTAACAGAAAACGAAGAAGAAGAAGACGGAGAGAGAGAAAGAGTAAGAGAGAAGGAGACAGGAAGAGAGACAGAGACATAGGCAGACAGAGACAGACAGACAAAGAGAGAGAGAGTGTGACAGAGACAGAGAGAGAAAAAAAGAGAAGCGTATATCCAATTTCTGCGCATTATGGTTTCACGTTTATATCCTCCAACACCGGGTTGATGATGGTAACCACAACCTGAAAACCAAGACTTAAAGAGGAAGGAAATTGGTGAAAGAAAACCTTACCTGTTTCTGAATCTTGTGAATAAACTTCTACTTCTCTAATGTTATTTAAAGAACATGAATCTGTTAACCTTAATAAAACTCTCTTGCATTTATTTTCTGTATCAAATCTTTCGATCGCGGATTTCCTTTTTCAAATTGTTTTCTAATAACTTTCCGTTTCTCAAAATTTTCATTTTTTAAATAGTATTTTACAATTTTTTCCCCGATTGCTTTCTTTTAACTATGAGTAGAGTTTTGTAAATATCTCTTCGTTAATTCATGGATTCCCATATCTACATCTTACACTCATGACCTTCATACTCCTTTTATAAGAGCTCACATTAATACATACTTATTTCCAGGGTGTTGTATCATGCATTACTTTACCAGATCACCCATAGGCTATTTTATCTTTAAGAGCGTTCACTGTGACTGTGTAGAGAAGGTATAAGTGGAAATTAATTGCTTTATAAGGCAAGGCGCTTTTATTCACACGTTTCAATGGATCTATTTATAAGAATCATGTATGGTTGTCTGTAAAGTATGAATTCATAAGCCTCTGCTTTTCTGCAAATTAGATAAATGTAAGAAGCTCTCTATTCAACTTTTTTTTTTTTTTAATCTGTATTTCCCGTTGAAAACATCCTCTTAGCAACCCATTCCTTCGATCATTTTTCTTTGAAATATTATTCTATTCGTTTCACTTTCAAAAATATTCATTGATTCACTCCTCTCCCTTTCAGAAACATCGATTACCTAATTCTTTCTTCACAACATTCATTCACTTTCTTCCATTTTAAAACCCATTTTTCCTTTCGTTCTCTTGAGCCTTTTTTTTTTTTTTTTGTCTGACGGTGTATTCATACGTTTTCATTCATAAAAAAAAAAAAAAAAAAAAAAAAAAACATCAGCCTATCACGGCTCAACGGTATTCCAACCATACCCTGCCATTCATCACCCAGAATTCTCACGCCCACACTGCCCCCCCCTCCCCCCGTACCCCCCCCGACACTCCCTTGCCAAGAGCTTCCTACCTCCCGTACCCCCTCCCCCCTACCGATTATTACATAAGAGGTTTTACTGTAACCTTCGGGGGAGGGGTACGGGGGAAGGGGGGTGGGTGGGGGGCATCGAGTCAGGCAGAGGCGCATGGGAGAGAGCGTAAGGTCAGGGGTAGGGGTAGGGGTAGGGGTAGGGATGGAGAGGGGTCACACACAGGAAGGCGGCAAAGTGTGAGGGAGGAGGATGAGGGTGGGGGAGTGGGGGGGGGAAGAACCAGAGGGAGGCTGAAGGAGGAGGAGAAGGGAGGGAGGGAGGGGGAAGGAGGGGGATATAGGGATTTAGGGAAGCTAATAGACGAAGAGGAAGCAAGACGAAGAGGAAGGATCCGAAGCAAAGGGACGTTGAATGTGGAGGGAAAGAGAAAGGGGGAGAAGGAAGGAGCGAGAGAGAGAGAGAGAGAGAGAGAGAGAGAGAGAGAGAGAGAGAGAGAGAGAGAGAGAGA
>BOPN01010275.1:5000-15000 GCA_017312705.2 Penaeus japonicus
GAGTGTTGTCTGATATTTTTTATTACTCTAGTGGAGAACTATTTCAGTGAAAAGTTTACAAAATCCTCACATAGTAAGATGTGTAACAAAAGATCCCTTCGCATCGTTTCAAATAAGTATATAAAAATACAAATAATGCCACACCAACATCTGTACGAATCGTATGCACTGAGGTAAAGTTGAATTAATCTTAGGTTAAGAATGATAGTTGAACAAACGTTACCTATCCGTGACCTGTGCAATGAGGTGTTGCTTGTACATCTGCGCCCATTTCTTGGTGTTCTCCAGCAGGCCGTGCTTGAAGGGCCGCACGTCAAGGCGGAGCCATTTGTCGAACACCACCATCGTGTCGATGTTCTCGAGCTCAGCGTGCAGCTGCTCGTATTTGTCAATCTGCGGTGATTATGTCCGAGTTTCAAGCATATGATGGCCTGATAACTTCTTATCTTTCTGATATTTTTTATCAGTGTATTATGTTACTAATAGGAATAATTTCACTCAGTATAGTAGTTAGATAAATATTGAAAGGAAAATCAGCAATATTAATGAGTTCATACTTGTTGTTTGAACTTGGGCAGTCCTGGCTGCTTGCCGTCTTCCTCCGAGGTGAGGAATCTCTCCAGAACGTCGGCGCGACGATCCCGCCAGAGGGACTGGTGCTGCAGAAACTGGTCGCGGTGCTCGGCCACCTGGCTCGCCGCCGCTTCGAACCTCCCCACCAACGTCTCTCGCAGATGCGTAATTTCTTCATCCTTCTCGACGTCAGGCTGTGGATGGAAGAGTGCTTATATCAGAGTTGTGGTGCAGATGGAAAGAAGAAAAATACAGATAACCTCTAGGGCCGATTATATTAACACAATTTCAGATTATACATATTATATATTGTAATACAGCATATAGAAACATGCACTCCAAAACTTGTGTGCAGATGAGATTTCACTGTCTACCAACAAAGGCCTTACCAAATATGATGCATGAGAGTGAGTAGCCAGGCGAGGCACAAGGTCGCATATGTGAAGGACCTCAGCCACCAGAGTCTCCACCAGACTGCGTAGTTCCTCAGGCGAAGGCCGGATGATGAGGTAGGGCTCCTGCAGCTCCAGCCGGGCCTCGAGTAAAGGGAACTGGTTTACCCTCGTTTCGCAGTTGTCCAAAAGGTAGAACAGGCTGAGGGTTTGGAAGTAGTAGGCCTGGACTTAGATTTGATCATAGGTACAGGGTTGGCTTTGTTTGTTAAACTGGTTAGTTATTGTTTGACTTGAGAGCAAGGAACTTTCCAGGGAATGCTTCATAAATCATATTCATGAGAATGGGGTTTGTTGTGTTGAATTTCACAGGTCAAAGTGTGATTTAGAAAGCCTTTTCTATCCTTGGCATGATGATTATTATTTTATAACCATATTATGATTTCATAGTACTGACTGCACATATATAGCTTTATTTTCGCGTGTAACGTGAATGAGGTAATGGATAGTATACAAGGGTTGTAGTAAATAATAGCTAACAAACCATAATATGTTCATGACATATGATATTCCCGATAAGAGAAAGGATTGCAATGTCCCGGAGTTGTTACCTGCAACTGACGCCGTCGACAAGACCTCGCGTGATCACGTGATCTAGAAAGAGGAGGTAACGATCCCAGTGCTTGAAATCATCAGGCACTTTGAGGAGTCGCTTGTTCTCGTCAACCATACCCCGGATCTTAGCGCCGTCTTGCTCCATCGCCGTATACCTGTCGAGGAGAAAGGAAGACGATTATGGATCGACATTAATGAATAGGACGATGCTTATTTGAGAAGAAAGAGAAGAGAAAGAGGGAATAAGGGAAAAGTAAAACATAAATGATAATACGATTATATCTATATATTCCTCAAATCAACTTACACTTTCTTGAGTCTCTCAGCCTTATCCTCGAGGTTCAGCAACGTGTCTTTTTTACCCTCACGCCTCTCGAAGATGGGCTTCAGTACCCACGTCATCATGATGTCATCAATTCGACGCACATTTGCTTGCACTTGCTGCACGCGGGTCTCCAGGTCGCTTACCGTGTCCCGCAACGCCACTATGTAATCCCATACTCCTGGTGGGAGATCCAGAGGGTTTGGAGGTGAAATCATGAATGATCGAATTTGAAGATGAATTGATTTACAAATCCTTAAACGCAACAAAGATATATTAGGTTCTTTTATAGGTGATCAGATATAGAGATTAATAATGAAAAGAATTAGACAAGGAAAGAAAATGCTGGATTAACTGGGAACATTGAAAAACAACAGATAGGTTACGAGTATTTGGAGGTGCTATTGACTCTCTCTCATCTTCTCTCTCTTTCTATTCTTACCTTCGGAATTCCACGTGAGTTCTGCCTCTGCTTTGAGGACCGTTGCATCTATATCTTCCATCTCTTTGCGGATGAGGCTGAACTCCACCTCGTTTGTGTTGGTCCGAATGTGGTTGTACCTGTAAGAGAGATTACATTGACGTGGACCGTAAATCATATTACCTCTAAATTTGAATATATAACTGTGTTGCCTTTTTAAGTGTTAATATACAAACTGTATATATATCCCCCTTTCTTTCAAACGGAATTAACGCATTTCCTCTGCTTTACCAGTCTGTGACCAGCTGCAGATTAGCGGTGTACTTCCGGAAGGTCTCGCGGCGAGAGGCGAGCTCGGCGCCCTCGGAAAGTTCTTCGCCCAGCACCCACACATAGCGAAGCTCTCTCAACACCCGCACTAACTGGAGACGATGAAGGCATAATGTTATTTATTATTATAAGACTTGTTTCTTAGCAGGTGATGAATTGTGCTTTGAAATTAGTAGCCATTATATGGCATAAGAATACATGTATATAGCCCTACGGGTATTGTCTATAATCTCTTGTGGGAGACAAACTTTCGTAAAGCATATGACTTTCTGTTCAGCTGAGCAATCAATCTGTCCGTTATGACCATCTGAGTACATGAGCTTTACAGTCTATAGTCCACACCATGAACCTAAAATGAGAATGAAAGACATCCTAGTACCTCGGGACTGAAGTTGACAGCGAGCGTGTTGTCCTGGCAGCGGTGCAGCAGCGGCTGGCTGAGCGGGCCGGTGTAGTCAGCGGCCGCGATGACCTTCCACTCGTCCACCACGGTCCTCATGGAGGCGTCTAGGCCTGCCTCGACCTCCTGCCACTGCTTCAGGAGCGCCGCGCCCTCCTCGCTCGACACCACGCTACCGGGTCAAGGTTTTTGTGGGAATATGCTTATCTCATTATATTATAAAAGATAAATAAGATTTTTTTTTTTTTTTTTCATTAGGATGTAATCCAAGGTTCGTTGCTTACTTTTGAATATTCATTGCATTCTTGTTAAACAAGTGGCAAGTTTAGAATATGATTTCATGTCAAGATTCTATTTTAAAATTCACTGGCTATGCGACAAAACCCACTAATTTCCCCTAAAGCTACTTCGCAATATGTACGAAAGCAAAACGATATCGAAATGCCACCCACGCATGCTTCAGTTCGGCAAACATAGTTATGTTATTGCTGACACGATTCTGCACCTCCTTCAGATACTTGAGTTTGCCGACCACGGGCGGGAAGTAGCGATGTCTTGCCTTCTCCTCCTCGGCGCCCTCCTCCGCCTCCTCCTCCTCCTGCGCCTGGACGTTCGCCAAGCGATGCAGGTCCTCGTCCTCCGACCCTCCGCCGTCGCCTTCCTCGTCCTCGTCGGACTCGTCCACGAGGATGATCCCGCTGCCTACTTGCCACGTCTCGAAGAGCTCCTATTTATCAATGTTGTTGCATTTTTTGTCATCATTATTATCATTAATATCACTATTGTTATTATTTTTTACCACTATCATTAATGTTATAATTAGTGTTATCATTATTATCAGTATTATTATCATGATCATTATTATTATCAATATCATTATTATCATCATTGTTACTATCATTCATTTTTATCATTATCATTATAATTGTTGTTAATATTATCATTATCAGTATCATCATTGTTATTATCATTATTACCATTATTGTTGTTATTATCATCATTACTATCAATATCATTATCATCATCATTGTTACTATCATTCATTTTTATTGTCATTATAATTGTTGTTAATATTATCATTATCAGTATTATCATTGTTACTATCATTGTTATTACCATGATTGTTGTTATTATCATTGTTATGATCATAATTATCATTATCATCATCATCATCATTATTATTATCACTTTTATCATTTTTATCATCATCACCATTGAAATTTTCATAATCTATCACTTAAACTATCATTCATATGTATCATTATCAGGATCAACATCATTCTTATCCTTATATTAATCTGATTATCCTGATTATTTATATTCTCATTCTGATTATCGATACTACTGATAATATTGTTATCATTATTAACATCATTGTCATTATCATAATTCTTAATATTCTTATTCTCATTCTGATTATCATTGTTAGTGATGCTATTATTAAATTTACTATCATTCTCGTAATTTTCTTACCATCACCAATATAATTATTATTGTAAAGACTTTAAATGCACATGATATAAGTTTATAATTGTATTTACATCTTGAGGCTCCAGTCACAAGAAGCAATATCATCTCCCTCTCTTTGAGTTAGTTTTGAGCACTTACTCACCATCATCGTCATTATAAAATTTGTTTCAATGTTATTATCTATTGTTATTAACATTAGTATAATTATGAATATCATTATCATCATTATTTTCAATGTAGTTATTATTTTTAATTTAGCTTCTTTTTTAATTACCCATTATTATTATTATCATCTTTAACATTGTAATTAATATTACCATTCACGACGGGTGTCACGTATCTGTGACACAGTAAAATGTGCGTAATGACAGGTGCCACACCAGTGCGACGTCTCCAAAAATCGTTTATGCCGTAGATCTTCCAATGTTTTTTTCACTGATGATCTTGAAAATATCAACGAGACCAATAAGTGAGTTTATAATTTTTCACTGCCATTGCCTCAATATTATTACAATATAAGCCGTTTATTGAATTTGGAATTGTATTACTGACGTTTACATTTTGTCTGCTTCTAGGTCTCCTCACATGAGCATGTGGACGCCCATATCCAAGGAGGATTACTGGTCCTATCATCCAACACTGCGGTGTGAGCTTTTTCATAAGGCCATGTCCCGCAATAGGTCTGACCACCTCACTATCCATCTTCATTTCGCGCATCTGGAAGATGAGGAAGAGGTTCCCGAGGACCGTCTTTGGAAACTGCGATAGGTGATGGACGCCCTGAACATTGCCTTCGTTGAGACCTTGTTCCGTGAAAGACATCACCATAGACGAGTGGAAGTTCTACTGGAGACTAAGATTTGTTACCTTCAGTAAGAACAAGCGGGCTAGGTTCGGTTTGAAGGTGTAAATATTGTTAAACAGTGATGGCCCCTCCAACGGATACACTTCGTGTTTCTGGATTTACACGGGCCAGGACAAGAGCACTCGGCGAAAGCAGTACTGGATCTGTTTGAATTGAGTGGTTGTATGGGGAAAGGGTACACTGTCTTTGTACACGATTGGTACATGTCCTCATCTCTCTTTCACATATTCCAGTCCCGACAGACGAATGCGGTGGGGACAGTAAGGGTGGATGCCCCGGGACCCCCGTGAAAAAGAGGGGCGACGTGGACTATAGGAGTAGCAACTGGCTATTCATTGGAGTGGCCGTAACGTCGTTACGATGCTCTCCACTGTCCACAACGCTCAGGTCGAGGAGGGAGAAAGCCCCGCGTCGTTGCCGACTTCAGCGTTGGCATGAAGGGCATCGACGTAGGGGACCAGTTCCCCGCCTCATATTCCATCCCTCGAAAGTGGAAGGTGCGGTTTCGGAAGATCTTCCTCTAGGACCTTTCTCTCGTGAACTCCTTCGCAGTATACCGGACCTTGGAGGGTAAGATGCCACAGGAGTTTCCCATGGAGTTGGCGGTGCTAATTATCGGTGACACGACAAGTGATCATTGGGGAAGCAATGTGGCCGTACCGGCTTCACTTACGGTTCGGTCCCAACTTCAGTAATGAGTGCAATCCTTAAGTCCGTAACGGGCGGTTGGTGCTCCGCCAGGGGTATTCGGAAGGCTACCCGTAGCAGTCTGTGCACCTATGGTTGTCTTGAGGCCTGGCACTCTGCAGCCTAACTTTCTCTCTCACTACCTCTCTCCTCTTTCTTTTCCTGTATATGTATTTTAATTTCTATTATTTATCTGTCTATCTATCTTTTTATATATATATTTATATATGTGTGTGTGTGTGTGTGTGTGTGTGTGTGTGTATATATATATATATATATATATATATATATATATATATATATATATATATATATATATATATGTGTGTGTGTGTATACATACATATACATATATATATATATATATATATATATATATATATATATATATATATATATATATATATATATATATATATATATATATATATATATATGTATATATATATATATATATATATATATATATATATATATATATATATGTATATATATATATATATATATATATATATATATATATATAAACACACACACACACACACACACACACACACACACACACACACACACACACACACACACACATATATATATATATATATATATATATATATATATATATATATACATATATATATACATACATATGTGTGTGTATATATATATATATATATATATATATATATATATATATATGTGTGTATATATATATATATATATGTGTGTGTGTGTGTGTGTGTGTGTGTGTGTGTATATATATATATATATATATATATATATATATATATATATATATATATATATATTTATATATATACATGTATGTATACACACACACGTAAGTATGCGTTTAATTTTCATGTGTTTACGGAAAATGCACACAAATCACACACGCAATCAGTAACAGGGGATATCATGCTCATGTTCCATGGAGTAGGCTGGTGGGTCGCATCGCAGTGCTCGGCATTACGCCCCAGGCGATATGACGAATTCCCAAAGTTGGGGATTGCCAGCTGTCGTTATGATCATCATTATCATTATTATTTTAGACGTAGTTATTGTTGTTAGCTATCATTTTTATCTTTTTGATCTTCTTTTTAATTACTATTATTTTATTACCACTATCATCATAGTTACTATTATCAATATCGTTATTATCAGTATTATCATTATCATTATCATTTTTATTATCATTATCATTATTGTTACTCTTATTATCATTATTATTTATATTATTGTTATCATAATCATCATTTTTATTATAATCATTATTACTTTTTTCACTATCAATATTGATATGACTATTATTGCCATGATTACTATGAACATTAGTCTTAACTTTATCGCTATCATTATCATCATTATAATAGTAATAACAATGATTAATATTATCACTATCATTATCATCATTATCATTATCACTATTGTTCTTATAATCAATATCATTAGCAATGCTTTTAATATCATGATGATAATCATCATCATTATCATCATTATTATCATAGTTATTAGCAGTAGTATTAGCCTCATCGTCGTTATTGGTAGTGTTTTTGTTGTTATTATTGTTATTACTGTTATTGTTATCGTTAGTATTACTATCATTTTTTTATCATTATCATTAACATTACATTTAGTATAATTTTCATAGTTGTTATCATTATCATTATTTTCAGTATCATTTGCCCTTCATCATTATTAGTTGCATTAATAGTATCATTATTATCATTAATATGATTATGAGTACATTATATACATCATAAGTATTCTTATGATACTGAGTAACTTGAAAATTATTCTTAAACATATCGATTGATAATTGATATCTATAAACAAAATGAAACAATAAAAGGAAAAAAAAGATAAAGATAAGATAAAATCGTACGTACCTTAGCCGTCTCGATCTCCTGCTTGAGGAGCTGCAGCAGGTGCGGCAGACAGGTGGTGTATTCCGCCTGGATGATCGGGCGCTCGAGGATGCTCCCAAGCAGCTCAACCACCTGCCGTTATGTGTGCATGTGAGGGTATGTTTCCGTCTGTTTACATGCATTATCCTTGTCTAGATTTTATCCGTATATAAAGGCAAAATACAAACATACAAACATCGAACTTTGCTTATTATAGCAACTCGGAGACTGTTTAGCTACGAGTGCGGCTTTGCCTCTCGAAGCCAAAGACTTAACCCAAGCCACAACGCGAAACCCAAGCCGTCTTCCGCCCACCTTGAAGTAGGCCTCGGGACTCTGGCTCTCCTGGAGGGCGTGGTTCACGATGAGGCTGAGGCGCTGCTCGAGCTCCGTCACCTTCTTCTTGAACTGGCGGTGGCTCTCGTCGAAGTCGGCCTCGGCGGGGTCCAGGCAGTCGTAGGTGCGGATGGAGAAGGCGGTGTACGCCTCATTGAACTCGCTGTGGGCGGCCGGAGGGGATTAGGCGTAGCTTTGTGGCTTCTCTTTAGTTTTATAACGTTGAAATACAAAGACTTCGTTTTACTTTCATTTTATCAGTGTTAAATCTATTTGAAAAAGCAAGGGAAAAGTATCATGGCATGCGATATTTGACTCTTACCTGTATACAGCAGAGACACTAGCTCCCAAAACCTTGCCTTTCGGTCCACCAAATTCCACCTTTTCTATCTTGAGGAATTCTTTGGCGATGTCAAATATTTCCTGTGAGAAAAAGAGAAACAAATTTGGAGAATTCCACATGATATAGCAAAGCAAGTCCTAACAGAACGTGAGTCCCTATTAAGTCTCACCTTGATGTTGGCGAGACGGGCGAGAAACTGGTCCATCCGGGCGAAGGCGTGGGTGGGGTGGAACTCCCAGCGGCGGGGACGCTCGCCCTCGGGGAAGTACGTGTCTACCTTCGCTCGGTGCTCTTCGAAGCTGTCTCTGAAGACGGGAGGATCGAAGGAAACAAACACAATTATATTTTAGGTGAAATGTTGAGGACGCGAAGAAACAACTACAATTCAGTATTAGGTAAACTGGTGCATTCGATTCTTTAAATGCGTTTGATCAACCCTGACCAGTAGATATAGTAAGCAGGTATGCAGACCTATGTGTCAGGAGATTCAGATACCATTTGGTTTCGTACCTAAAGGTTTTGAGGACGGAGACGCAAGTGTTGATCTTTTGTAGAGGTTCCGCAGTTTCTGCCTGAAATCCTATGGCTCCTATGAAGGATCTTCCCTGTTGGTAAAGTGTACTTTTATCGGTCCGTTGTTATCTTTTCTAAGCTACTACTCAGCTGACTAAATAGTAAATAGAAATTGTTGATGGTTATTATATCAGCCAATCATTAAGGGAATTATATGCCATCCACTTGGAATTATACAATCATGTGCAATTGGTACTGCTTCTTAATCTATTTCCCCGTCTTTTTATATAACTTCAGCAGCTTGTTTTATCTTCCGTCAAGTTCAAGTTTTCCCAACGCCCATCTTCCCTTCAATCCCCAGTACAGATTTACGATCTCCCTCTTCACCTTTCGGCCTCTTTCTCTTCTCTCTTCTCCTTCCATATCCACCTCCTTTCCCACGTTCTCTCTCTCCATTCCCTTCTTCCCTTTTTCTTCTCCGCCCCTTGCCCCAACTCCCTCTGCATCTCTTGCACTCTCTACAAATCCTTTGCCCCGCCCCTCCCCTCCTTCTCCACCCCTTGCCCCTTCTCCCCCCACCCCCCTCACCATACTGATGAGGAGGTTGGTGATCTCCCTGAAGAGCGTGACGATGCGGTCCGGCTTGCGGTAGTCGGGGCAGTGCACCCACAGGAGGCAGATGCAGTGCACGAGCGGCGGGATGAGCGGCGTCGCCTCCTGGAACTCCATCGACTCCATCTCCTCCAGCATGGGCTTGAGGGGCGTCAGGTGGATCATGATGTCGCGCGCCTCGTGGACGGCTGAGGAAGGCCGCACGGAGGGAACT